>BQNB010000045.1:126965-239572 GCA_026074375.1 Tanacetum coccineum
GTCTCTCATAGTATCTTTGGATTTATTCAAAGGACTATAAGTCGTTTAAGGCTCATTTAGATCCTGTTCATAAGGACCTACAAATAACATGTTAATCTTGTTTATGAGCTTTTAGTTATGATATATGAACACAAAAATAAAGTCATAATGGAAGTATAAGACTTGTACACTTTTGGTAAAGTTATAAAGTGTAAAATATAAAAAACAAGGTTAGAAATAGACTTAATAAAGTCACCCAAACTTTCTGTCCCAAAAGTGTATAAAAACATACTTAATTTATATTTTTATAAAATAATACTACTCATGACGATTCCGAAGTAAGAAAACTTGTCAAACGGTAGAAATAAAGATAAAAGTTATGGTAAATACAAGTTTTACGATAAATAAACCAGATATCTAAAGAATTTTTATTAAAAACTTTTTATAACAAATTATTCAAACAGAAAGTTTGATATTTTTAGCAAATAATAATATTTTTTAGGATTCCAAAAATGATAAGATCTGATTTTTCATTAATAATGAAGAAGTTATGAATTTTCGGAGTTTTCGATAGTTAAAGTTATAAAATAATTTATAAAACTATGAATAGTAAAAAAATATTCATGACGAAAGTTATATTTTTTTAAACCTCTAACTTGATAGAAATTTTCATTAACGAGAACTGTGCTCAGAAAGTATCACTAAAAAAGGAGCTATAACGAATAAGAATGACGTTTATCTGTTTTACGATAAATAAAAATATAAAAAATTAATTATTAACTGATGTGAACAGTAAAAACGTACTGTTCACCAGAGGGATCAAATAATTGGAAAATATCAAATTTATAATAACTCGTCTTCTTCAGAAAACCGTTGGGGCATAAGAAAACGTCAAAACTCGGGCTTTAAAACGCAAAAGTTATGCTATATTTACTTACAAACGATATATTTATAAAGTTTTTACTTATTAACGTAAATTTTACCAAAACCATTAGTTGGTGGATTGAGCTATATAGAATTATATGTGGTTATCAATAGCCCTCTAACCACCCACACCACTACCTCTGCTAAACATACTATTATACTTAGGGAGTTTTCATTAATTGAGGCCTATTCGGGTGTGGCGTATCGTGAGTTGCGGATTTAACGATTTAATATGTCCTAGCTTCCCTATCAACGTTATACTACATGACATCTTATTATGACTAGCCCAAAACAATGTTATGATGTGTCTAACATAGACCTGTATATGATGTTAGTTAATTCGACAGTAAATAGGTATTATACGACCTATGATAATTTAGGTTGCATTTGATCTTTTACGTGTTCGTCTTTATCTGTGATATTTGGATTTATCAGAACTCAAGGTGAGTTCATAGCCCACATTTTTACGATATTCAATGATTTATAACAACTATGGTGTAGAAAATATGGCTTTGTTTTGTAAATTAGAGCAGTATTGATTACATGTTTGGCCTAAGTTAGCGAGTAAAACAAGTGAGCCCCTTATCATGAATGTCAATTGCATAGATGTAGTTGTTAATTAATTATGTGAGCGCGAATGTTATGAATAGATTATTACGGGGAAACGACCTCCCCGTTCGGGTGATAGCTTTCCCAAGATCGAATGTATAGCATGTCGAATTTGGGATGTTTTCGGGATTGAACATTAATGGTCAGAAATTGCATTACATTATTATGCAAGAAAGATCGGTCGAGCTGCAGCTGTCATGAGCTTAGGAAATGTAATATGGTTTGTTGATGATCTGCTTGTGTTGCATTATCCGGAAACGTCTTGCGGTCCTGCATATGTATGATTTATCAAACCTATGAATTCACCAACATTATTTAACGAATGATAGTGAGAATTTGGGCAAGTTACAACCAAAGGCTGATATTGGTATTTTCATTGGTTATGCACCCACGAAGAAAGCATTTCGAATTTACAACCGACGTACCAGACGAATCATTGAGACAATTCATGTAGATTTTGATGAGCTGACTGCGATGGCTTCTGAACACAGCAGTTCAGGACCCGCACTTCATGAAATGACTCCTGCAACAATCAGTTCAGGACTCGTGCCAAACCCTCCTCCTTCAACACCGTTTGTACCACCTTCGAGAACTGACTGGGATATGTTGTTTCAACCGTTGTTCGACGAATTACTCAATCCTCCACCTAGTGTTGATCACCCAGCCCCTGAAGTCGTTGCTCCAATTGATGAAGTAGCAGCTCCAGAACCCGCTGTATCAACCGGTTCACCTTCCTCAACTACAGTTGACCAAGATGCACCATCACCAAGTAACTCTCAAACAACACCCGATACCCAACCTCCCGTCATTCCTAACGATGTTGAAGAAGACAATCATGATATTAAAGTTGCACATATGGGTAATGATCCGTACTTTGGTATCCTAATTCTAGAAGTTTCTTCTAATCAATCCTCATCGTCGGATTCTATTCATACAATTGTGCATCTTGATTACTAAATTTCTGAACACAATAACAAATGGACAAAGGATCATCCACTTGAAAATATAATCGGTGAACTCGCTAGACCAGTTTCCACACGGCTACAATTACATGAGCAAGCTCTTTTCTGTTACTACGATGCTTTCCTTACTATTGTTGAACCTAAGACGTATAAAGATGCTTTGACTCAAGCCTGTTGGATTGAAGCAATGCAAGAAGAACTCAATGAGTTCGAACGACTTAAAGTATGGGAGCTCGTACCCCGACCAGATAAAGTTATGGTTATTACTTTGAAGTGGATCTACAAAGTGAAACTAGACGAACTGGGAGGTATACTAAAGAACAAAGCTCGGTTAGTGGCTTGTGGTTACCGTCAAGAGGAGGGAATTGATTTTGAAGAGTCTTTTGCTCCGGTTGCAAGATTAGAGGCTATAAGGATTTTTCTCGCGTTTGCTGCTCATATGAACATGGTCGTCGACCAAATGGATGTGAAGACTGCGTTTCTGAATGGTAATATGCGGGAAGAAGTTTATGTTAGCCAGCTAGATGGGTTTGTGGATAAAGATAAACCAAATCACGTGTATAAGCTTAAGAAAGCTCTTTATGGGTTGAAACAAGCTCCACGCGCGTGGTATGACATGTTGTCTTCGTTCCTGATATCCCAAGACTTCTCCAAAGGTTCAGTGGATCCCACATTGTTCATACCCAGAGACGGAAAGGAACTCATTCTGGTACAAATATATGTCGATGATATCATCTTTGTTGCATCTACACCTGAACTTTGTGACCTATTTTCTAAAATCATGTGTTCAAAATTTAAGATGTCAATGATGGGCAAAATCTTATTTTTCTTAAGACTATAGATTTCTCAAAGTCCCAGAGGCATCTTTATTAACTAGTCAAAATATTCCCTTGAATCCTTAAAGAAATACGATTTTGACTCTTGTGACCCAGTGGATACTCCCATGGTGGAGAAATCCAAACTGGATGAGGATAAAGAAGGGAAAGCCGTTGATCCGTCACACTATCATGGTATGATAGGCACCCTCCTTTATCTCACAGCCAGTAGACCTGACCTATAATTTGCTATATGCATGTGTGCCCGGTATCAGGCTCGGCCTACCGAAAAGCACTTAAATGCAGTAAAAAGGATCTTTCGATATCTAAAAGGAACCGTTAATCGGGGACTATGGTATCCGAAGGATTCTTCGATTGCTCTAACAACATTTGCAGATGCGGATCATGCTGGTTGTCAAGATACACGCCGTAGCACATCTGGTAGTATGCAATTTTTGGGAGATAGACTTATCAGTTGGTCATCAAAAAGGCAGAAAAGCGCTGCGATATCCAGTACGGAAGCTGAATATATTGCTTTGTCCGGCTGTTGTGCTCAAATCCTTTGGATGAGATCACAGCTTACCGACTATGGCTTTGGTTTCAACAAAATTCCAATGTACTGTGATAACAAAAGCGCTATTGCCTTATGCTGCAACAACGTTCAACATTCCAGATCGAAGCATATAGACATCAGATTTCACTTTATCAAGGAGCATGTTGAGAATGGGGTGATCGAACTTTACTTTGTCAATACGGAGTATCAACTGGCGGACATCTTCACTAAAGCTCTTGGCCGAGAAAGAATTGAATTTCTGATCAACAAGCTGGGAATGCGGAGTTTTACGCCGGAGACTCTGAAACAATTGGCTGATGAATTTGATAAATAGTGGTGGTACCTATTCACATATCCTGTATAATATGTATATATATAAACCATAAAAAAACCAAAAAGATTTTTCATTTTTAGAAAACTTTTATAAAAGAAAAATACAAAAATATAAAATCTATAAAACCAAAGAAAAAATTAAAAAATGAAAAAATATAAAAAGAGGTAATAAAGGCATGTCTTCTGAAAATTGATAACATTTACGGTCTTAGAAATGTCATTCAATAATGATACGAGGCTGTAAATGAAGTTCGAGCAGAAGTTACAAATATTTTTGAAACATGCCAAATGGCTTGCTATTATTTCAGATAGTAACCCGGACATCATCTTAAAGGCAAGTATTCCGTCAAAAAGGAAACTTGACCTCTCAACGGGAATTTATTCTCGGGCATGGTCTACTTTATGACCATGCAAAGGCTTGTGTTTACTTTGCAACACAACCCGTGCTTCCTATATTACCATAAGTGTACGTGTCAGTGCGCTTATGTGTTAAAATAAGAGAAATCTTATTTTTATTGGTAAAAAGTTGTCTTCAAAATGAATCAGTGTTTTCAGTAATCACAAAAAGATTTTAAAAGACAATTCGACCACTCAAACAATGACAACAACTCTTTAAATAGAAAACGGGTTGTTATTTGAGGGGGAGAAAGCGTCATCAAATAATCTTTTAAAACAGTCTTTCAAAATAAGTCACGAAATAAACGGATAAAGTTTTTGATAATGACGGATAACAATTTCAAGGGGAGTTAATGGATGTTAACTACACGAGCTTTAGATGTCATTTATTTCAAACTTTAGGGACTTATTTTCAATTTAAGACTTAGTGAACTTAGGTTTTAAAACTACATACGACTAATATTGCCAACACTTCATAAGTATTAAAAAGACATAGGAATGTTTGGATATAATTACATAGTTTTAAAATCCTTGAAGTTGATTCTCACGTGATAGATCTAAGCTTATATATTCTTAAAACACGATCTCAAGTATGTGTGCGTACAAAGTTTTGCTGATTCTGAGGTATCAAAACCAGCAAGGGGGAAGGAGTAGATGTATACTTGATAGTTTCCTTGGCCTTCTTTTGAGGTTAGCTTCTTTTGTCTTTTGAGGTTAGCTTTTTTTTATTTTAGACCATTTTGAATCTTTTGGGTGCACTATTTCAATCACATGGTGGAAGATACATCTCGTCATTAGTCAGTATGCATCATTTGAGTCCCCAGAGGGAAGTGTTGGGAGTATAATTATTTAAAACATGAGAAAAGTTCTTTCTGATTCAATTAATGCTTCCTCAAATGGTCAATCCCTAAGCTTATTCTTAAAAGAAGTAGAAGTATTTGATAAAAGAGGTACACATAGGTATGATGATTCCTTAAGTCAGTCAGTATTCTACAAAAAGAAATGAGTACATTTGGGACTTAGTTGACTTAGGTGTTATCATTTCGACTACTTAGAGGGAATAATTATGACATTCAGGACTTAGTTGACTTTGGTGTTGCAATTTATATCATCAATATCCTGAAGAGAGAAATGTGCTCATCTAGGACTTAATTGACTTTGGTGTTGCGGTAACAAACTCTTGAAAGGGTTAACTGTGTACTTCAGATATCTGGGCTTTATACATTAAGACTGCTTGATGCGGCTTGTAAGAAAGTTCTGAATCTACTCAAGAAAGGATTGCTGGTTTAGGGGGAAGCTAAGACAATATCAACACCCACATCACCAACTACACAAGCTCAAGTTACATATGTATCTTAACCTATTTCATACTCGAAGTTTGGAGCAAAGACTTTCTTAACTTGGAAAGAAAGTTGAAGCAATGCCGAAGAGTGCTTAGACAGAGAAAGATCAGATTGACAACTTCTTGAAAGAAAGAAGGTTAATGAGGAGCTTAGAAAAGTTTGTTGATGGGAGATTATACGAAGGAGACCTATGGCTGCTACAAAGAACCATATAATTCTATCATATGATGTTCTTATCATTCAGGTCAAACCTCGTACATAATAATCTTGTGAAAATATATTAATATGTAGTGTAGACTTATGGTGATAATAAGGAGTGCTCGAGTACAAAATTTTCTAGAATTTCTTAGTAAATTTAAAAAAAATTAAATTATTGTACTCAGCACTATCTTATATACCCTCATAAATTAAGGGGGAGCATTAAAATGTTCCTTATAGATAGTATATAACAATTTTTCCCCGAAAACTTAATCAATTGATATCCAAAATATCAAGGGATTAACATTTTGGATAAGGGGAGAAAATGTCATTAACCTGGATCTAACTTGTATTGAAAGATGTGATCAAATAAAATGGACTTAATGCACTCCACACCTAGCATGTACTACGATTATGATGCACATGTTAAGGGGGAGCTTTAAGTGATAATGAAAAACTCTCAAAGTGTAAACCTTTTGATATTTATATCAAACACTTTGATTGAACTTTTCAATGATTTTGGTTTTGATCGTGATGGAATACTAAAAAGACTGACCATGTACTTTAATTTATGGAGATATAAGGTGGTTAGGCATAGGTATTCAAATCCCATAATCCAACCAGAACTGGAGGGATCTACCCAGGGATATCCACTAGTTAGTGTAGAAGTCCTTAGGTATGATAAAAGGAGTAAAGTGAGATTAAGGGAAGAATGCAGACTGAGTGGAGCTAACACTGGAACAAACCCAACAAGGTGTTAGTTATGAAGTATCGATAAGCATTGAAGGGATTGAAGAATGAAAAAGAAATGTAAAGATAAAGGGTGAAAAGAAAGAAACCCTCCATACACTTAGGCAGAAACCGGGTCAATACATAAACTGTCGGAAACACTAAGATGTTGTCCGACATTGAAGATAGTCATGGACCCAGTGACGCTATGCACAACCCTTCCCAGCCACTCAAAGTTGGAAAGACTTTTTTTCAAAACTCACGAAGATTCACACATTTCTATCAACTCTCTCACTCCGAGTTAGTTGATATTGAAAAGGTGGCACTCAGCTCCAGCCTCCGATCACTAAAATCAAAGTGCACTATTGACTCTAGAGCCAAAAAGAGATCATCCATAAATCTCATTAGGACACTTGTCAAATTAAATTTGTTAAGTCGTACAATGTGAATAACAAGATATATACTAAGAGTCATTCGCGTTATCCTTGTGATTTTACCAAAACATCTGAGTGATATCATTCATAATGAAGATGGAAATCCTGCTTGAGCCAACATCAAACAAGCTCATGGTAGGTGACTTGTGCGATTCTCTATGAATCAAACTTGTGACAACTGGAAAGAAACGATGGTGCGATTCTATAAGAATCAAACTTGTTCCAGGTTATGAATTAACGATTGATGATGAATTTTTGAAATGATCAACAGTTTCGACGTGTCACAAAAACACTTTAGCAAGTGACACGTCGATTGATTTTTAAATCAATTTTTTATTTCAATCGGTGAGATAGTAACTCGCTGATTCACTCTTATCATGCTGTCTGCTTTGAGACGTTCCGATAATGAGAACATGTTGAGTTTGATGAATCTGATACACATGTGTTAGAAAGACTCAATACTTCAGCTGGAAATCCTGTCAATGAGATTCTTCTTATATTGAATCTACCTGATCACAGGTCGATCCTCACAGATTCGAAGGTTACTCTAACTAAACACGGGCGAATGACAAAGCCATATTCATCCCTTTGCTTTATTGCTAATTGTTTTAATGCAGGATACTTAAAGATGGAGGTGAAGGTACCTGATTCCAGCTGACTCACAAGATTCATAACCACATGCTCATACCCGACCGACAACCATAAAGACGTCATGAAAGCTCAAGTACATGTTTCAAGACTTCAGCTACTCTGATACCGTACGTCTTTCCTGAAGTGACGAAGTATTAAAGACAAAGAATTTCAAAGAAGAATCCATCACTCTGATACCGAACGTCTTCCTCGATGTGATGAAGTGTTAAAGTTAAAGAATTTTAAGAAAGATGCAACATTAAAGCTTTTCAAGTCACCAAATCAAGAAAGGTATGAGCATGTCAGTCCAGAAGTCACAAGTTCACAAGATGGCAAAGTTTACAAGATGGCGAAAAGAGATTATGCTTGGTTGATGATCTCAAGGTGCTTAAGATCACATATTCAAATAAAAGTTAAAGTCAAAGGAATGTGCTCCAGCCTAAAAGTCAAGATCACTACAACATATACACAAGAAGAAGAAAAGAAAGAAATTCAAGTCTGCGAGCACAAGAATGAAGACTCAACATAGTATGCTAGGTTTAAGTTTTTGTAACATGAAGTGACCTCCCTTAGGGGGAGATTGTTAGGAATACGAAATTCCTAGAAAAGTCTCGGTCACTTTATAGATATCGGTAGATGGCTAGTATAGCAATATTTGGAAACTTAGTGGGCTAGTTAGTCCAAGGCCTATGGAAAGCCCATGCAGGCCAAGGCCCAACCGGCCACTCACTAAGTATAAATACCCTCTCCACATATGGAGAGGGTGTTGGTTGGTTTTGTATTCTCACTTTGCTAATGAATTATATGTTTCTTACTTTCTCTCTCTAGAACCCATCCATCCTTCCACTTTCTCTCACTAAGTTCCTTCCCATTTTATATCAAAGATTACTTGTATTTTTCATGCATGAACTATTTGATCAACTACCAGAGTTAGCAGATTGAGGTTTTATCCGACAAAGTACTTCACCTTGGGGAGCTCCTGTCTTATTTGTTAAAAAGAAAGACGGATCTTTCAGAATGTGTATCGATTACCGGGTGTTGAATAAACTCACCGTGAAAAATCGTTACCCATTACCAAGGATTGACGATTTATTTGATCAACTTTAAGGTTCGAGTGTTTACTCGAAAAGTAACTTAAGATCAGGCTATCATCAACTGAGAGTTAGGGATGAATATATTCCCAAGACTGCTTTCAAAACAAGGTACGGACACTATGAATTCCAAGTGATGCCATTTGGTTTAACTAACACACCTGCTGTGTTCATAAATCTCATGAACCGTGTGTGTAAACCATACTTAGATAAATTTGTAATAGTGTTCATTGATGATATTCTTATCTACTCCCGTAACAAAGAAGAACATGCAGATCACCTGAGAAAAATCTTGGAATTACTCAGAAAGGAGGAATTATATGCCAAGTTCTCCAAATGTGATTTCTGGATCAGTATCATGCAATTTCTTTGGCACGTAATTGATAGTCAAGGAATTCATGTTGACCCCGCCAAGATTGAAGCAGTTAAGAATTGGGCATCCCCTACCACACCTACAAAAATTTGCCAATTCTTAGGACTTTTTGGTTACTATTGAAGATTCATCAAAGATTTCTCGAAAAGTGAAAAGTCTTTGACTGAATTAACCCAGAAACATAAGAAGTATATCTGGGGAGAAGACTAAGATTCAGCTTTCCAACTGTTAAAACAAAAGCTATGTGAAGCTCCAATCTTAGCATTACCAGAAGGAAATAACGATTTTGTTGTTTACTGTGATGCATCCCATCAAGGTCTGGGAGCGGTGTTAATGCAAAGAGAAAACGTTATTGCATATGCATCCAGACAACTTAAGCCTAATGAAGAAAACTATACCACACACGACCTTAAAATAGGAGCAGTTGTGTTCGCTCTTAAAATTTAGAACACTATTTATATGGCACAAAGTGTATTGTGTTCACTGATCATAAAAGTCTTTAGCATATCCTTGATCAGAAAGAGTTGAACATGAGACAACGCCGTTGATTAGAATTGCTTGCAGATTACGATTGTGAGATTCGCTACCATCCTGGAAAGGAAAATGTTGTAGCAGATGACATAAGTCGTAAGGAACAAATCAAACCACTCCGAGTTAGAGAATTAGTCATGACCCTTCACCCAAAATTACCATCACAAATCCTCGAAGCCTAAACCGAGGCGATTAAAGAAGAGAACATTAAAGCTGAGAACCTACGAGGAATGGACAAAGCATTTGAAGTACGTCCTGATGGAACCCGATGTATCAAGAATCGAAGTTGGTTACCACTCTTTTGTAATTTTAGGGACTTGATCATGCATGAATCCTATAAATCAAAATATTCCATTCACCTAGGTTCTGACAAGATGTATTAGGATCTAAAGAAACTCTATTGGTGGCCTAACATGAAGGCAATCATCACTGAGTATGTTGGCAAGTGTTTGACATGCTCTAGAGTTAAAGCAAAATGTCAGAAGCCATCCGGCTTACTGATACAACCAGAGATTCCTACATGGAAATAGGAAAGAATAACGATAGATTTCGTTACAAAACTACCCAGAACATCAAATGGACATGACACAATTTAGGTCATTATAGACCGCCTTACCAAATCAGCACATTTTATCCCTAGCAGAGAAACACATAGTATGGAAACCCTTACAAGGTTGTATATAAAGGAAATAGTTTCACGGCATAGAGTGCCAATATCCATCATCTCAGATTGTGATAGTCATTTCACATCCAGATTCTGGCAGTCAATGCGGAATGCTTTGGGTACTCAATTAGACATGAGTACGGCATATCATCCCAAAACAGATAGACAGAGTGAAAGAACCATCCAAACACTCAAAGACATGCTTCGAGCCTGTGTTATAGATTATGTAAAAGGATGGGAGAAACATTTACCACTGGTAGAATTTTCTTACAATAGCAGTTACCATGCCAGTATTAAGGCAACACCATTCGAGGCACTTTATGGTTGGAAGTGCAGATCACTTATCTGTTGGGCCGAAGTTGGAGATGTTTAACTCACGGGACCAGAGATAATCCATGAAACTACCAAAAAGATAGTACAAATCTGACAACGCTTGCAAGCTACAATAGACCAACAAAGGAGTTATGCCAATATAAGGCAAAAGCCTTTAGAATTCCAAGTTGGAAATTATGTTATGTTAAAAGTGTCACCTCGAAAATGTGTCATCCAATTCAGAAAGCGAGGAAAGCTTAACCCCTGGTACATTGGACCATTTAAGATCCTTAAAAGGGTCGGCCAGTGGCATACACACTTGAGCTTCTTGAAGAACTCAGTAGTGTCCACAGTACTTTTCACATTTTTAATCTAAAGAAATGCCTATCTGATGAATCTCTCATCATCCCAATGAAAAAGCTTAGGTTCGATGACAAACTCAACTTTGTAGAAGTACCAGTGGAAATCATGGATCGAGAAGTCAAACAACTGAGACAGAGTCGTATTCCTATAGTCAAAGTAAGATGGAACTCTAAAAGAGGACTAGAATTTATGTGGGAATGCGAAGATCAAATTTGTGCCAAGTATCCGGATCTATTTTCAAACATCACTTCGGCATCCAACTAAATCTCTGGACGAAATTTCTTTTAAGGTTGGGAGACTATAACAACCTACAATTTTCATCTATGTAATTATCCATCTATCAAATTAGATGCAATTGTCATCAATGTAATATCTACTTGTTAAATTAAGTACAACCATTTTCACGGGAATATTTTTGCTTTATTGCACCTATTATGCAACATAACTTGCATAACCTAAGTAAACGAGCTCACGCAACCTATCTATGCCAATTTCATCAATGTTTATATCCAGTAAATGTTATAATATGTCAAGCAATATGTTTTAAACCTTATTTTTTCATATGTTATCTATTTAACATAATTTTCAAAACGTTATTACAAAATGAATTTCAAACGTTAATGTTTATATCAAAACCCTAATTGTATGAAATGTTTACATATAAAGTGAATATTCAAGCTTGCAATGCATGTGTACACGTGTACAATGCATAACTTTTAAATATTAATTCCCTCCAAAACTAATGTACAACTCCCTAAAGCTCAAAGTATAATTCGACTATGCATAAATTCAAATAAGCTTATTTTCCCTCCATTTCGCTTCTAGATTTCGTACAACCTTTTCAACACAAGTTACAAACACTTATAACACAACATTTAAACAATTTCCTCCCTAATCCTAAAACTCTAGCTCGTCCAAAACCATAAATCCTAACCCGAAAACCCTAATCTACCCAAAACACCTAAACTAGTTCTAAACTAAGTTAAACTAAGAAACCACCCTAACTCCACCATGATCCACCTACTTGCTAGCCACCTTCAGCACCTTGTCACTACCCTAGCACCCAAGCACCTCCATGAATCACCTACTAGTCACCTTGAGCTCCAAGAAAACCACCTAGCCACCTCCTTTGATTTTTGAACCATCACCACCTCCATACACCTTTCATAGCTACTCCACAGCCTTCCTTGGTTACCACTCTACTATTATTTGGTCCCTACTTCACTTACCTTGGCCACCACACCAAGTAAACTTGGCCACTACTCCATTTTAAGCCCTATATAAGCTGAAACATACACATACATTCAAATTCACCATCAAAGCTTCATATTACCTCAAGTCATGATCTAAACAAGTCCAAAGAAGATTAAGAAGAAAGTATACAGCAAGTAAAAGCCAAGAAACAAGAAGAAAGAAGTCTCTTGATTCATCTTTTAAGTTTTTAAGTTGTTTTTGCTCCATTCGACCCATTTTCATCATTTCAAGTACTAGTAAGCTTTCTATCTTGTTCCATAAGCTCTTGTATCATTATAGATATTGTATAAGCTATAATAAATTTACTTTTTAAGCAATCCCCTCTCAACCCTTGTGTGTGTGGTGTGTGTGGGGGTATACCACCACTGGGGGGGGGTGGGAACCATTTTTTTGGTTTTCCTAAACCAAACCATGCCCTAAACGCACCCTAAAACCCTAAAAAGCTCATTTCGTGTACTTATCAAGCTAAAAGCCATAAGCTGATTTAGTAAGCTATTCTAATAACCTAACTTATCATTTCCCATAATCTTGAAAACTTTAAACCCATCGGGTTAATCTTTTTAAACCAAACGAACCCGTTTTGGATTTTTAAGCTCACAAGCTCTTTTGATAAGCTATAAGCTTATAAAAGTTACTTATTTTAGCTTATAGTAATAAGCTATAACCTGCAAAATAGATTTCTAAATGAAAAATATCAATATTATGATTTTTGGACTTAATTCGCAAATGTTTTCATGCAGAGGGGTATATATTGTAAATTCTTGAAACTTATAACTTTTGGGCCAAAAATGTAATTTTCCTAAAGTTAAACTTCAGGGGTTTGTTTTTTCATACTTGAAAGTTAAAGGTTTAATGTTTTAAAAATATAATTAAATGGTTAATTTTGTAAATATATATATATATCAAAGGTATATATTGTCATTTTCGTATTCTCAAAGGTATAAAATGTAATATTATTATATTAATTACAAAAATATATTTAAATATTATAAGACTCAATTTTATTAAAGCCCTACACATTTGTCGTTATCATTCATCGATCAAAACAATATAAAACAATCATGTTATAAATAAAAAAAAAAAATAGCATAAATTTATCAATTCATAGCTTTTGAAGAAACTAATAAATAATAAAATCTTAATCATTTAAACTATAATGTATCAAGTACTAGATAGTTTCATGTGAGAGGTTTCATTTGGGTAGACGTATTGATGAGTTGCTAGATTTACGATTTAAAGTGTCCTAACTCCTTAAACGTTTACTACATGAACTCTAGATTATGATAGCCCTAACAGCCAAAAACCGTTAAACTTTATGAAAATAAAGTTTGTAATATCAACAATCAAACTAAGACTTGACATATTATCTCAGTTGCGTGACGAGGCTGTTTACTTCCATTTTTATTAACTTTCATGTCAATCAACTTCTTGATAGTGAGTTACATATAGTCCCAGTTTACATGTTTTTAATTCTCGTGGGGGGATACATGCTATAAAACATGAATACAAGTATTTTTCAACTGTATGTATCTGATATATTATTGCTAGTTTGCATTCAACTGCACAGTATATTTATATCATGAACATTTGTCACTTCCGAGTGACGTGAATATTGTGGATAGATCTATTGGGGGTGAACGACACCATTGGTGTAACCCGTTACTTGGGGTTACCTAACGCATTATATTGAAAACAGAAAGGTAAACTTTGGGAAAGTTACCCTTCCTTATGCGACAGTTATTCCTTCAAGTCGTTAAATTAACTTCGGATGTTAATGTTTGGTTGCATGAGCTTAGGAAAATAATATTGTTTTCCATGATAATTGTATTCATTGCAATTATTACCACTTATGATGACTTGTATTCAACTAATACATTGCAAACACTGTGAATATCACTCAACATTTGTGTTGACCATTTTAGCATGTTTATCTCAGGTAACTGAGCAATCTATGGCATGGAGTGGCATTGGACATGAGGACGTCAAAACCTGTTATCATTCAACTTTATGTTTTGAAGTGTATTTTGTGACCTCTTTTGTAAAAAATCTGATAAATAATGAATGATAACTTATCTTTCAAAAACGTTTCTTTTGAGTCGTTTTCTATTATTGTGACTATGATTCATGAAGTAATACCCCATATTAGCTTCCGCTGCTATATGTCAAATGGGGGGTGTTAACATAACTATGTCTCGTTTTTTTTTTTTTTTTTTTTTTTTTTCTTGAATCTTTTTTTCCATACAATAAAACTATCACTTTTTAAAAGTGGTGGTCTTTGATGGATTGCCACTTCTAGATATTTGGTCTAAACTTCCATAGATTCGTCCAAGTTTTAAAATATATATTTTAAAAATCTTGAGTGACCTTGGCTCTGATACCAATTGTGGAAACTAGAAGGGGGGTTGAATAGTTTACAGGTTCGTTTTCGTTTTAAAAACTTTGCTTACAAAATATGTAGATTCGAGTTGTATGTTTAACCAATTCACAATATGAACAAACAATATAACAATCTAAACTAAAGCTAAATAACAATGACAATAATATGAAGAGATAAGGAAAGGAACAATCAAACCAAGACACCAAGATTTATAGTGGTTCGGCTACGAAGCTCTTCTTCGCCCTACTCCACTCCCCGAGTATCCTACTCGAGATTTCACTATGTCAACAAGCTCCCTTCAGGCGGAGAAAACCGTTTACACGTCGCTTACGTTATTTTCTAACACTAAGCTAAATGTCGAGTCCTAATCTTAGCTAGAACCAATCTACCACTTCACAATCAATACACAATCACTAGATCTACACTATCGGATTTACACACTATCCGAATCACACAAATACACAAGATAATTACAATAGAGATTTGGTACTTAGAAGAAAGGAGGAGAGATCACTAATCAACACTTCGTTTCTTGGCGAATACGAGTGTTCTTCTCTTGCACTTGAATGAGAGGGAAGAGATGAGAAGAAGAGATTAGATCACTTGAAACAAGATCAAGAGATGTTAGTGATCAAGATATTTAGTGAGAGAAAGAAGGTTTTTAGAGAGAGAAAGAAGTGTGAGAAAATTCGTGCAAAGATGTCTGATTTTTAGCAAGGGATAAACCAGTATTTATAGACATGAAAAGCCAACGGTAACTGGCGGCGGTTCTAGCGGTCCCATACATATAAGGGGGCCGCCAGGCCTATAAAGGGGCCGCTAGTAGACTCCGCTCCCTTTTTTGTCTTTTTGTGGGGAAGGTTGTATCTAGTATAGAAGCTTCCGTTATGGGGGGAAATTTTGAATTTCAAATTTTAAGTTTTTAATAAAACTTTTCTTTTAATTAGAAAATATTTTGTATAATTAATTTTGTGAAAATCTTTTGTAAAAATGTAATGGATGAGAAAAATATTTTCTTGATCACTAATCATGCTTAATGATTTGTTTGTTCTTACCTTAAGTAATCACTAATCTTAGAAATAGAATTTTACGATTAATAATTTGTAAACGTTTAATTTTATTTTAAACGTTTTTACTTTTTGTTATAATCAAAACGTTAAGAGGTCAAAAAATATAAATAACGTTTTTAGACATTATTTGTATTAACAAGATATGCTCTTACATTGCCATACCGATACTTGAACCGCCAAATAGAATAGCAATTGAAAACGTTTCCTAAGTTTTGTGAAGATTAAAACCCATTCAGCTCAGCATTTAGATGGTGAAAACTGTGGCATTTTTTTAGAATTTCTTATAAAAAAACTGATTCAAAAAAATCTCTTTACACTTTTCCTTTCATTTTTCTACAACCACTTGCACTTTTCATTTTTCTAAGAAAATATATTTAAAAAGTCTTGCCTTTCTTACGGGTGTTTGTTTCGGCTTATATAGCGGGCTTATGGCTTATTTGGTTTTGAGCTTATGTTTCGTAAGCTCACTTTTTGTGGCTTATTTTGAAACTTTTCAGCTTATATAACTTTATTATGAAATAATAAACTTAAATAAACCGAAAATTTTGAAAATAAGCCACAAAAAAGAGCTTACGAAACATAAACCGAAAACCAAATAAGCCATAAGCCCGCTATATAAGCCGAAACAAACACCCCCTTAAAAATTCTCATACTAAACACATACATATACTTAATGTTTATAACTAACGTAACATAATCAATAAATAACACGACATAAATCTAAGACAAATATTTCAAAATAATAAATAAAAAAAGAAAAGTACCTGAACGTCATCGTAAGACCATTTGTTATACCAATCTAGCATATTTCATTGGTATTTCACCATCTTTAGGATGTGCACAGCTTGTTTAAGAGTATAGTCTGCAATGGCTACAAATGTGAGGTCAACGTATCATTACTTGTCATGAGATAAAACGATGACTGATTTGTTGCAATTTTAAGTTTGTATGAACGTAGTAATCTAAAAAGTGCTTTTTACATGTATTCTCCCATCAGAAAAGCCGACAAAGGGCATTTCGACATCAACAGCATCTGATGCTAGTGATGGGATTTTCGCATTCCGGCTCCATCTTGCATGGATTAAAACAATGATAGTTATATCTTTATTTAGTAGTACTTTACAAATTCACGGATAAAAAATGATGCAGGCTCTGCATTATATAATACACGCACATACATCAATCACACATACATGCTTGATCATACATTATTGCTTATCCCATTCACCTAGCTACGTTTGTTATATAGACAGATTCAATGAATTTTGTTCGATCAAACATATATAAAGTATGCAATCAACACTAAATTGCAACCAATTATACAAACTACTAAAAATACAATTCGTATTTTCCTATCGTAAACGGGGTGTATGGTTAGCTTAGTTCAAGTTGACAAACTCATAAGCTCTGAAAAGTAAGACAACATCTTATAAGGAGCAGTTTGAGATTACTTATTAATGTTTCTTATAGGGGAATTTTGGGATTTCAAACTTTCTTGGTAGAAGCATCCCCTATAAGCAACTTTAGCACTCTATTTCATTTATCAACAATATAATCGCTCCCTTATATTGTTTAAACAACGTTAACATATAAATGAAACTCCCCACCAATCATTAGTGTTTGACGTTGTTAGCCTTAATTCTATTAAGTCGAACAAGAATGTTATCGGTCGTCTTAGTTATTATTAGATCTTGTAATGTAATAGTCGGGTATTAACGGGCTTGGATCGTAATCTAATACTGTCCGTGTTTTGGGCTTAAAGCCCAAGATAAGCCAAGCCCGACCCAAGTAGTAAGCCCATACGCCATCTAGTAGGCTAAGGGTATAAATAGGACCCTCTCCACACATGAAGAGGGTGTTGCTTGTCATTTGTATGCTTTTACATTTTGTTCAATCCACCATTCTACTTTCTCTCTCTAAGTTTCTTTATTTCTCTTTCTTTTTTCTTTCTTATTGTGTTCAGCTCATTAGAGTTTATTTGGTTTGCTTATTAGTTATAATGGATTGGTTTATGGGATAACATGTGGTATCAAGAGCCAAAGGGTTCTTAAGTGTTTATTTTATGGCTTATTTTTATTTCGTAGCTTATTGTATCACTAATAAGCTCACGATTTGTTGTTTGTCATTAGCTTATTTGACCAAAAAGCTTATTGTTCTTCATGTCTACTTAGCTTATTTTGGTTCTTAGATTTCTTGGTTTAGCTATGTTTTTTTATGTTTGATGTATGCTTTTAAGGTTTAGCTTTTTGTTCATAGTTTATTTCGTAGCTTATTTCCTAGATTTCATGGCTTATTTGATTCGTTTAAGCTTAGTTTGTGTTTAAGGTTTCATGGTGGAGGTTTGAAGTTTGTTACCTCATTAATTGTACTCATTTTTGTCTCTATGTTCTAAGTTAGCAACAAAACAAGTAATAGTACGAGTGGTGGTTTAGAGTAGAAGTTAAACAAGGAATTGTACCATTTTTGATTGAAAGTTAAAAGATAGCAAAACTACAAAAACTAGTACACATAGCGGTTTGTAATAGTGGTCCCAAAAGTGTGTAGAGGTTTGGCAGTCTCTTAGAGGTTTGGCATGATTTAGTGGCCGTTTGGTACTACAAACTAGCAGCGGTATGATCAGAAAGGATATACCCAAGGAAAAGTTGGAATCACGCGCCGACGGAACTTTATGTTTAAACGACAGAAGTTGGTTACCATGTTATGGCGGCTTAAGATCCGTGATTATGCACAAATCCTACAAGTCGAAGTATTCTATCCATCACAGTTCTAAAAAGATGTACCAAGACATGAAAAAACTATATTGGTGGCCCAATATGAAAGCTGACATCGTCACCTATGTTAGCAAGTGCTTGACGTGTGCGAAGGTCAAGGCCGAACATCAGAGGCCATCGGGATTGTTAGTACAACCAGCAATACCCGAGTAGAAGTGGGATAATATCATGATGAATTTTATCACCAAGCTTCCTGAGTCGTCACAAGGTTTCAACACCATCTGGGTGATTGTGGATCGACTCACAAAATCTGCTCACTTCTTGCCAATAAAGGAAAATGATCCATTGGACAAGTTGGCAAGGTTGTACCTGAACAGAATTATAGCAAGACACAGAATACCTGTTTCAATCATTTATGATCGTGATGGGAGGTTCACATCAAATTTCTAGAGATCATTTTAGAAAGCTTTGGGTACAGACCTGAGTATGAGCACTGCGTACCATCTAGAAACTGACGGCCAGAGTGAGAGGACTATTCAAACTCTCGAGGACATGCTACGTGCTTGCGTGATCGATTTTGGCAAGGGCTGGGTTAAGCATTTGCCATTAGCCGAATTTTCATATAACAACAGTTATCACGCTAGCATAAAGGCCGCACCTTATGAGGCACTTTATGGTCGAAAATGTTGATCACCTGTGTGTTGGGCCGAAGTTGGAGAAGCTCAACCGACTGGTCCAGAAATGATCCAAGAAATAACAGAAAAGATCGTCCTGATCAAGCAGAGAATTCAAGCTGCTTAGGATCGACAAAAGAGCTACACTAAATTGAAGCGAAAGCCGATAGAGTTCGAAGTTGGGGATAGGGTTATGCTCAAGGTCTCACCTTAGAAATGGGTTGTACGATTCGGTAAGTGGGGAAAGTTGAACTCGAGATATGTCGGACCTTTCAAGGTGTTAGCCAAAGTTGGGAAAGTTGCCTACAGGCTGGAACTTCCTCAAGAGCTGAGCAGGGTTCACCATACCTTCCATGTATCTAATCTGAAGAAATGTTACGCTGACGAACCATTAGTCATGCCATTGGAAGGAATTCACGTTGATGATAAGCTCCAGTTTGTGGAAGAGCCCGTTAAAATCATGGAACGGGAGATCAAACATTTAAAGCAAAGCCGGATACCATTGGTTAAGGTTCGCTGGAACTCTAGGAGAGGTCCTGAGTTCACCTGGGAACGTGAAGATTCGTTCAAACAGAAATACCCACAGTTTTTCATAAACCGGGCTTCGTCATCCACTACATGGTCATAAGCTTTGAGGACAAAGTTCTTTTAACGGGTGGAGACTATAACATTTCTCAATTTCAGGTCATTTTATGACTCCTATTATTCGTCACTATTTATTTTAGTCTGATACGCGTTCACTTTTAATTTAACTTTTAAGCTAAATCGCGTAGACTAGAAATAATCATTTAACATAAATGGTCACTAAATAAATAAAGGTTTACGTCAATTAAGTGTTATATAAGTATTAGGAAGATAATTATTAACCTTGCGTATTTTATTTTTTATTGGTCATGTAAAAGGCTTACGTTTCGCAATAAGATACATTTAGACACACCTCGGAAATACCTAGACTCAAACCAATACCCATTTTTAATCCCTAAACACAAAATTTATTATATTTTTGTGTTAAAAACCTTTGTTGGCCGAATATAGGCAAGAGAGACCATGAACCATTTGTCACATGTGATGTGTTAAATCACTTAAAACCCTCCTTAAGTACATGTACATCTTAAGGTAATTTTACCTTTGTACTTGTATAATCCTAGCAAGATCTCAAAAACTTCCCTTGTTCCTTTGATCCTACAAGTCCCATACATATATGCACTTAGAAAATCCTTAAAAATCTTATACTAAGTACTTGTACATCAGGATTAATATGACTAGTACATAATGTCTCACTAATCTATTTACACATTGGGTAATAACCAAATTAGCTCTTTGGATCCTTTGTTCCTCTTGTTACCGCTTGGCAACTACAGATGTAAACAAAACCTATGATACTTGCTACATAATTGTAAAATCTTTGTACCTAGATCATGTAATTAAGATTGTACTAGAAGGTATTATCAAAACCCTTAGAGTGTAAACTAGAATCCTCAAAACCATAGTTAGGGCACGGTTTGGTTTTAGTTTGGGACTAGGAAGCTTAACTAGCTCTAGCCTTTCATTATATACCCACTGTACATTGACATTTAACCTCTTGAAAACGCATACATCACTAACCACTTCTTAATCCCAAACCATCTTTGTATCTTCTCTTGTTCGGGTCATAAGCCATAAACAAACACCCTTATAATCCCCCTCAATCATACAAATAACACTAATGTATTCATACAAGGTCACAAGAAGGTTTACGAGCCAAGACTTGGGTGTTTACTAAGCTTTGGAGCTTTGGGTTATTATTCAATTGTTTATTATACACTTGGGTTGCCATCCTACTCGTTCTAACATACAACCAAGTCACTAGGACCTTTGTAAGTCACGAACAAATCTTATACGTGTTCGTATCTTACGTTCATTATATTGTTTGCCTAGTCGTTGTGTCACGTAGGTATGTAAATAATACACTAACGTAAGCATGTGCATGATAAATGCAAGGCATGCACGTTATTTGCGTGTACAAAGGTATATTATCGCTTATGTGGTGCTAAAGGTTGTCGACCTATATGAAAACTTGACTTAGGCTTATATGTCTCTTTTAAAAATGAATGGCATGAAAACAAAATGTAAACCTTGCGTGATATCAAAAGGGTGTGGCTTGAGAAAGTGTATACGACATTATTAAGCGTTTGCATGGGACAAACGCGACCCTATGGTGCTAAATGAGTCTTACGTTGATATATAGTATAATTCGAATCTAAGAAACACTAGGGAGTGCATACGAGTACTATGTCTAGTTTAACCTAAACGACCCGCATTTGGGCCCAACAGGCCCAACACCCATTAGTTTAGGGACCTGTGGCTTATTGTAAGCATTCGAGCTTATTGATGGGCTAATAGCTTATTTAAACTTGTGGATAATAAGCATTACATGAAAAGAACCCCTATCGGGCCCAATAGCCTACGTTCGAACCAAACAAGCCCAACGCTAGTGACTTGATCCCTACAGATTGCCAATAAGCTCTTGGTGCTTATTCAGAAGTCTAATGTGCTTATTGGACTCATATGGACCCTAAGGTACCTTAATGTTTATTAGAAATCAAATCGGACCCTTGATGGGCTTAGTAGCCCATTACCATGACCAAACAAAGCCCATAAGCCACAAATAAGCTTAGATGGCTTATTTATGAGCTCAAGCAGTTTGTTAAGCTTATTATGAACATAGAAAGACCATTGGACCTTTTGAAATCAAGCCCACACTTTGAAAGCCCTTAACGAATCCTTATCGGGCCCAAAAGCCCATTAATGAGCTTAATAGATTATAAATAAGCCGAATAATAAAAACAGCTTAGAAGTGCCTATTAAGACTAGAAAGTAAGTTGGAACATATTATAAAACCTTAATGGACTCTTTGAAACATTTCAGGTTAAGGTTGATGGGCTAACGAGCCCAACAAGCTCGAATAAGCTCAAATAAGCTCACCCGAGCTTATTTTTTAGCCAAGCAGTTTCATTAAGCCTTATATGAATCTTAATGTGAGTTATGTGTCTTTCAAAAATCCTTTTTGGACATTATTTTGCTTTAATGGGCCTTTAACTGATAGCATTATGTCCAATAAGCCAAAATAAGCTATCCGAGCTATAATTTATAAGCTGACAACAGCTTGTGTAGCCTATTGGAGTTAATAAAACCAATTGCCACTTGTTAGAACTTATTTGGACTTAAAATGTGATTGTTACAAGTTAAAGGACTAAAAGTGTCAATTTGTAAACTTGAGGGTTAAAACTGTCAAAATGTGGGTTTATAAAAGTTTTAAGGTCTATGTTTTGTCACTTCTAGAACTTAAAGGACTGTTTGAGAACATAAGGACTAAAGTGTATATTGTTGCAAAGTTAAAGGACTTAAAAGTGTGCAAATATGGATACCTAGGGGTTTTTAATAGTGTAAAATATTATATTTTCTAAACTTAGGACTGTTTTTTGTAAAAATAGAAAACCTAAAGTGTACTTCATAACAAAGTGATTTTATAACCATGAAACTTTATTCGGAGAGTATATCATATTTATCGGTTATTCATACAAGTTAATCCACGACTTAATTAAATATGGATATTTATTATATCGTTTATACATATACTAGAACGTGTGCAATCGATTTACCTTTCCCAAGACGTTTCCCAAGAGTCATCACGTAAAGACAAATACAATAAACATGTGCACCACCACACAAGTGATAACAGTATATATAAACTAGCAAGATATTGTAGTTTATACATTAAGTCGTTAGCCTAAACTTGTAGACTAAGACTGGCCGTATTTACTTAGGTATTTGACGGTGTGATTCATTTGCTATACTTGGATATATTATCATTTTCAGAGGACTATTTACTAAGGTGAGTTCATAGCCCCATGTTTTACAATTATTTAAATGATTTACATCTTTGGGGTGAGAACATGCTTTGTTTTACAAATTGGACGCAAGTGTACATTTTATACAATGATTACGTGTTTGCCTAAGTAGCGATAACCCACTGAGCCCTTTATCATGAACTGTCAATCACTAGATTGTGAGCGCGAATGTTATAAATAGATCTATTTGGGATTGACATCCCCGTTTGGGTGAGTAGCGCTCACTGTGCCGGGTTGCCGGACAACAAACGTATACCATGTCGGATTTGGGATGTTACGGGTTAGAACATCATTCACGGGCATTTATTGGCAATTTATTGCATTCATACACGTCGAGCTTCAGTGTCATGAGCTTAGGAAAACGTAATTACTTTTTATGATGTTTGCATCTGTTGCTTAATCATACACTTAGAAATCTTGCGGTCCTACTATTGATTTACATAAACCTATGAATTCACCAACTTTATGTTGACGTTTTAAGCATGTTTTCTCAAGTCAATAAGGCACGAGGTGCTCAGATACATTGGGGTTACTCTTTGAAAGAGTCAGTACTAAAGATTTGGGGCGTATTACATTTTGGGAACATTTGTTATAAACAGAAATCTTTACTTACATTGTCGAACAAATTTGAAGCCATGAGCTTATGTAATGAACAAGTATTTTGTTAATCCAATGTATCTTTTTAAAATAACACGTTTAGTGGTCGTTCTCATATCTTGTGCTATTGATCTATGAAGTAACGCCCTCGGATATTCAACATTCCGCTGCTACCCAAATTTAGGGGTGTTACAGACATATACTTCATCTTCAATTTTGCCATACAGAAATGCACTATTCACATCCATCTGGTATACAACAAAGTCTTTGAAGGAGGCATAGGCTAAGAACATTCTAATTGCTTCAATCCTAGCAACTAGAGCAAAAACCTCATCATAATGTATTCCTTCTTCTTAAGTGTAACCCTGTGCAACCAGCCTTGCTTTGTTTCTGATTACAATTCCTCTCTCATCTTTCTTGTTTCTGTACACCCATTTTGTTCCAATGGCCCTTTTGCCATAAGGTAAATCCACCAATGTCTAAACTTGTTGTAATTTAAATTGCAGAAGCTCTTCTTGCATAGCTTCTATCAAGCTTGGATCGTTTAAAGCTTGGATTACCTTCTTGGGCTCTTCCTGAGATAGGAAACAAGCAAACAGACAATTATAAAGGTCTTCAATGGAGTTTCCCTTCATAACAGCACTAATAAATCCTTTTCATTTATCCAATTCTTTATAGTCTGTACACTAGAGCTGTATGATCACCAATCAACTGACAAGTGAAGATCTTTATGAAATCCCCTTGTATTTGGAGTAGAGGAAACTGGATATGTGGTAGAAATGTTGCTCATATCCACTTTTGTTTCATCACCAAAGAAATCAGCATATGTGTCTTCAAGTAGAGTAGTATTAACTGTTGGAATACCAGTATTAATATTTAGACTGCCAGTATTATCATTTGTACTGGCAGTATTAATACTTGGCCCAGCAGTATTAACATCTTGAGCACTTTTCTCAGGCCTCTCTTGATTATCAATTTCACTATCATCATCCTTCTTTCCAGTATCATTAGAAGGTTGTGGTTCATCATTGCTAGCATTCTTTGAAGAAGAATCAAATAGTGAACCATCTTTCCACAGTGGCATCAAAATGCAGTCTTGGCAAGATCCTGTCTCCTTACTAGAGTGACTTGCACCAATGCTTTCTTTTGTACCTGCAGAAACATTAGAGTTTGTTCCTGCAACAACTGGCACATAATTCATTGATTCTGTTAGAACATCAATATCAAACAGCCACTTTGGTCCAGCACCTGCAATAATAGGCTTATCTTCCAAGAACCTAACATGCAAGTTTTCTTCTACTTTCCTGGTTCTAATGTTGTATACCCTAAAAGCCTTACTATTCAAGGAGTATCCAACAAAGAATCCATCATCAGACTTTCCATCAAACTTGCCTAAATGATCTAAGGTATTAAGAATGGTAACATGACACCCAAATGGTCTCATGAAGCTTAGAGCAGGTGTTCTACCTCTAAACAGTTCATAAGGGGTCTTGTTGTGAGGCTTGACTACTAATACCCTATTCTGCACATAGCAAGCAGTATTAACTGCTTCAGCCCAAAATGTAGTAGGTAACTTAGAGTCAGCTAACATGGTTCTAGCAGCCTCAATTAGTGTCCTATTTCTCCTTTCAGCAACTCCATTTTGCTGAGGAGTTCTAGCTACACTAAATTCCCTCTTAATGCCTTTCTTTTCACAAAACTCACTCATAACTCTATTTTTAAACTCTGTTCCATTTCGAAATCTGATTATCTTACTTTCTTATTCACTAGATTTTTCTATTTGAGTTATAAAGCTCTTTAGAATGTCACTAGTTTCATCCTTAGATGCTAAAAAGAACACCCAAGTAAATCTGCTATAATCATCAGTGACAACTAGACAATATTTCTTATTCATCAAACTGCTCACAAAAGTTGGACCAAACAAGTCCATATGCAACATGAATAAAGGTTGAGAAATAGAGTTCTAAATCTTGGACTTACAAGAGGTTTTGTGTTGCTTTCCTTTAAGACAAGCAACACAAGTTTGGTCATTTTCAAAATGTTTTGAAGGTAAACCTCTTGCAAGGTTATCCTTAAAAAGTTTGTTAATATTTTTTTAAATTATATGACCTAACCTCCTATGCCATAGCATTGATTCATCAAGAGTGGCCTTTGCAACAAGACAAGTTAAACCCTTTTTAGGAACAATATTCTTCATATCAACACTGTACATGTTGTTCTTTCTAGGAACTTTAATTAAAACCTGACTTTCATCAGTTAACTTAAAGTAAAGTCAGGAGACAGAACAAAACATCAAGTGTCAGTAAAAAGAACACTGTTATTTTTGCCACACATATGTAAAAGGTAAAAAGGTTAAACTGTAACTCCTTGACAAAGTACACATCCTCAAAATCAAGCTTACCAGTTTTAAGAGTTCCTTTACCAATAATTCTTCCTCCTTTAGCTCCTCCCCAAAGGTAACATATCCTCCATCAAATTATTTGAAGTCTGAGAGATAGGACATATTGCTTGTCATGTGCCTTAAGCATCCACTGTCAACATAGCCTTGATCTTCTTGTTGTGGATGACCCTGCACATAAAAATAAGGAAATTTGTTTCCTTTGGGGACCTAAGCCATCACTGACTTGGATCTGCCTTGTGCATCAACATAATTATGTCTCTTGAAAGTAATTGATGCATTGTTAAGTTTGGTAGGTCTCCAAACCCAACATGCTGAGGCCTTAACAACATTAACCTGATTTTCCCTGACATCATTAACTACTGCTATATTTGGCCTAGTAGTATTAACTGCTTTTGGCCTAGCAGTATAAAAATTTTCCTAAGCAGTATTAACTTTTTGACTCAAATTTGTGTTAGTTAATGAAGTTCTTGTATATAAGTGCCTATTTAACAGTTTGATTTGCTGCATTAGAAAAAACGTGACATTGGTCCCTAGCACTATAAACTATAGTATTCTAGGATAGTAGTATAACAGGCCTAGCATATAATGGTCTTATGCAGGTTTTCATTAAAACTCTCTTGAGCCATGTTCCTTTAAGTACTAGGGTGACTTTTTGAGCAGAATATTTAATTCCCCTTGTAAGTTACTCAATACCACCATTTCCCTTTGATGGTAATTGCAGTTGGTCTGCAAATAGTCAAAACTTCCACAAACAAAACAAGCTTTATTGTACATCACAAAGTCACTTCCTAGTTGTTAGGACTTCTGATTATTCTAGTTTCTTTGATTTCCCCTAGGACCTTGTGATTTATACATTTCAGCATACTTAACTGGTTTCCTATCTGGTTTTTCTTGTTGTTTAACAAATTCTATCTTAGTAGGAAAAACAGTTTTCTTTTCAAACTTATCAACATCTGACACTAACTCCTCAACCAATAGAGCATCAAGAGATTTCCTAACCTCATTAGAAACATTTTCACTAACACTCTTACTAATCTTAGGTCCATATCCTTCAAACGCAGGCTGTTGAAACTCCTCAAGACCAGAGTTGGACAAATTAAGTGTTGGAGGTGCAAATAACCCTGTATGAGGTGGTCGAACAGCATTATAGCTTGCAAACCCCAAACCCTTTCTACTTTTATCAGGTATCTGACTTCCTATTAAATTGTCTAGACTCTTAGAAGAATTATCAGAATTTTCAATTTTAACCTGATTGTTTTCTTTTTCTTGCTTATGTTTTTCTAACTCACTTTTAAGCTCACTAATTTTTGAGTCTTTATATGAGATATCTCTCTTTAAAACAGCAATTTGCTCACAAAACAAAACCTCATTCTTTTTGTAAAAAATAAGTTTTTCTTCTACATATGCTAAACCTTTCTTATAAGTAGCTAGATTAAAGTTTTAAGAGTTTCAAAGCTTTTTAGACAGGTTTTTGAACAAGTTTTATCATTATGTACCTCAGAGTCTGAAAAAGCCATAAGAGCCATGTTTGTAGGGACTTCATCATCTGCCATATAGCTCCAGTCAAAACCAGCTCCATCAATAGCCAACATAGCTTTGGAAGAAGTTTCTTCCACATTTACAGTCCTTCTAGAGCTGTCTTGATTCTTGTTCCTGCTATCATGGTTCCTAGGTCCTCTGCATTCCCTTGCAAAGTGTCCCATCTTATGACAGTTGAAACACTCTACCTTGGACTTGTCATATCCAGCTGTGTCACTCCCATTGATAGTGATCTTTCTACCAGTTTTCTGGAAAAACCTTCTTGTCCTCATGCTCAGCAATGCTAACTGCCACTTCAAATCCATTTCTTCTAAGTCATCTTCATGGATTTGTTCAAGGTCTTCATGTACAAGTTGAGACCCGTTTGGTTGATTGGCCAAAAATGCATAAACAGTGGCATCACTTAAGTTAGCAGTACTAACTTGAGTACTAGCAGTGCTAACTTGAGTGCTAGCAGGACTGACTTGAGTGTTAGCAGTACTAACTCCGTAAGCAGTATTAACTTCATTAGTACTGCTAGGAGATGACACAAAAGCCATGTTCTGAGAACTTGAGCTTGCAGTATTGTTAACCTCTTGTTCAACAATCTTAAAATTATTGTAGAGATCATCAAAGCTCATTGTGTCTAGATCAAGTTTATTTCTCCAGACCACAACATGAGTATTCCACTCAGAAGGCAAACTTCTCAAAAATTTCAAATTGAGATCTTCTTGTGAAATATTTTCACCCAAGATAGTCAACTGACTTACAATTTTCTAAAGCTTGTTAAAAATAGAGTCAAGAGACTCTGTGCTTGGTGCACTAAAGTTCTCATACATTTGTTTCACGAGAGTCTTCAGAGTCTTCTTTGTGGCTTCATTACCACCAAATCTTGTTTCTATAGTAGCAAACAAGGTCTTAGCATCCTTGTACTGATTAAATGTCAGTAGATGTTCATTATGAAGTACTATCAGTAACATACTTCTTGCCTTCACATCATTCTTCTTTTGATTCTTTTCATCAGCAGTTATAGGACCTGGTATTAGTGAAGTTGAGGTACCATCAGCATTTGTTGTTGTTCAAGCTTCTGGTTTTAATGAGTTTCCATTCTCTATGACATCCCATACAAAAGTCTTGTACTTGAAAGTATTGCTTAATTCTTAGCCTCCACATATCATATTTACCTTGTTTGAGAATGGGCAACTTTACAGTAGTAGTGGTTTGAGCAGTTTCTAGATCCATCTTCTTTGTGAGTAAAGAGTTCTTCTTGTTAGTTTCTTCTAGATTAAAGTTTCAGAACACAAGCTCTGATACCACTTGTTGATCCCAACTTTCTTTAGCTTGTAAAGAGTATGTTACCTTGGATAAATCCAAAATAACAATGATAGAAATTTTGAGTGTATATTAAAGAGTATGCGGAATCTACTCTTTAATACTTAGAAGAATTATGAATGTAACAGTAAATATGAATAAACAAAGATGTAACAAAAAGCATCAATATTATTAAGATCAATAATACGAGTACTTTGTCTAGTACTAGGGTTTACAACCTTGAAGCTATGAATATCTAAATCGTATATGAATATGTGTGTAACAATATGCCCTAGTACCTCCTTTTATACACCAAGAAGTCCTACAAGGCTTACAATACTTTCCTAACATATCATGATCTTTTCTATAAACAAACATAATCTCTTAAACAAATAAGTTATACATATCTTCTTTACAAATAACCTAATATTATCTTTGTAAGTATTCTGTTCCACAAACAATCTTTATTCTGATCTTAGAGTAAGCTTTTTGATCTCAACTCTGTCACCATAAATCCTTCAGCATTGTAAATCACACAGCAGATGTAACTGAGCACAAGCAACATTGACTACTGAGAGTATCTCTAGCATACTCACATTACACTACAGTACTAACTTTTGTACTAGCAATAGTAACTACTTAGTGTAATTTCAGTCTTCTTCTTTGAGTAGTCTTAACTTCTACTAGCAGCAGTAACTTAATACTAACAGTAGCAATATATACTAACAGTAATAACTAGCAGTAGTAACTTTTATACTACCAGTACTAACTACTTAGCATAATTTTCATTAGTTTTACCAGCAGCACTAAGTTATGCTTGACATCACTAATATATACCTGAGCAGTAGTAATTCTAAGAATCATCTTGAAGTCTTTTAATCCCAACAAAGGGAGTAGCAGATTAGACAGCGGTTTAACCTTGTCTCTTTATCCAGCGGTTTGCTAAACTAAATAGCCAGCGGTTTACCCATTCAAGACAGCGGTTTGATTACGTTCTAAAGGCAGCGGTTTGTCTCACAATTTTCAACAGTTTGGGTTAATTCTGTCTAGCGGTTTTGTCTCACAATTGCCAGAGGTTTGGGTTAATTCTGTCCAACGGTTTAGTCATACTTTTGCCAATGATTTGGGTTAATTATGTCCAGCGATTTAGTCATACTTTTGCCAGCGGTTTGAACTTAGGTAGAGGTTTACCGGAATTGCCAGAGGTTTGCCATTTCGTGGTGGTTTACTAATTTGGAGGGTGGTTTGAGCCCCCCAATTTTGTGGTGGTTTGCCATTTCGTGGTGGTTTACCAATTTGGTGGTGGTTTGCCATTTCATACTTGGACAAATTTCCGCTAAACACAAACTTGACCATAATCATAAGGACTTAAAACTTATACTTGACTAACAAACATTAAAAAAATAGAGATTCAACAACATTAAACCTTAACTTCAAACAATTATCATTTCATGGTTTTTTCTTGATTAATTTCATAGATTTGTAAAATCTCGTGATCGTTAACTGAATTCATTTAACCAACATCTCAATCATTTAAATACCTAAGATCCGATATCCATTCACAACTTCATCAAAATGTTAATACGTAATACCAAAATTGCAAACTCAAACAACAAAGCCTACACAAATCAACAAGAAGCAGGAGGAAAGACCGTCTACCAAAGTAAGGCACACCTGTGAAATAACGTTCATTGGAAATCCAGACTCAAGAGATACTGACACCCAAACCAAACAATGACCACCTCCACTATTGTCTCAAGAATCCACCTACAAATTCAAAAGGACTAAGAAGAACTGTTCCAGTAGCAGAAGGAGTTCATAAAACAACTATAGAAGGTACATTGAGAACTAGAAGAATGTTTCAACATACATACGGGGATCAATCTAATGCTGAAGCTGAAGCTGTTTAGATAATTCTCACATGGATAGATAACGATATCTACTCCATAGTTGATCCTTTTCCAAATACATGTGAAATGTAGAAAGATATTGAAAGGTTAAAACAAGGTGAATCAATCAATGTTCAAGATCTTGAAACCAATTTATATTGGGAGTTTTGAAAATTCATATTTTTTCACATGATGGTGAATCCCTTGAATCGTATTACCAAGGTTCTACAAGATGATGAATATAGCTTGTCAGAAATCAGTGTGATGTTACCAATCATCAAGTAAATGTTCAGTTCTTACTTCAATTACAACCATAATGGCAAAGATTTGTGATGCTTGTTAAGCAGAATCAAGAATTGAAGATTGTCTCCTATCACAAACTTTATGACATCCTGAAGCAACACCAGAATAAAGTCAACGAGATAAGAGCTAAAAGACTAGCACGTACTGCTAATCCACTTGCACTTGTTCCTCAACAACAACCAGTTTACCATCCTCAAACCACCTAATATTTACACTCAAAAATCCTTACACAAAACAAAACCAGCTGCTACCAAAAACAGATTAAATCAATATCAACTCTCCACCAAACCACCCTTATGATCAAGAACCTCTATGTTTTGTTGAAGATGATGAAATGCCGAAGGAGAATGAAGATTGATAAACTCGTGGCCTTTAATCTCGTCTACATTCAAGAAAAATCTACAAACCCTACCAACAACAACCTCAGAACATCATCAAACACCAGTAGAGTACATCAGGATAATACTCCAAGAATCAATAGAGGAACTAGGTATGATAATCAGAGGGCAGTTAATGTTGCTGGGGCTAGGGAGAATGTAGGTACATAAGTAGTGCAAAATTCAAGGATTCAGTGTTATAATTGTAAGGAATATAGGCATGTAACAAGGGAATGTCAGAAACCAAAAAGGGAAAAGGATGCAACTTATCACAAGGAAAAAATGCTATTGTGTAAGTAAAAGGAAGTTGGAGTTTAGTTGAATGCAGAACAAGCTTATTGGAAGGATGACACTGATGATGAACCTGACGATCAGGAATTGGAAGCATATTATATGTAGATGGCACAGATTCAAGAGGTTACTCTAGACAATGTTGACAACTCTAGACCTATCTTTGATGTTGAGCCATTGCAAAAGGTACAAAAAATGAATGATAACTATAATGTGTTTGCCATTGAAAGAAAAATATCTTGAGCAACCCTTAATCTTTTAATGACACATATCGTTGAACAAAGATTGCACATAACATAATTATTGATTACATTGGATATGTGTATTAATGGAGAAACCGGTTGACCAGGAAATGAATGATAATCTTGCTAAAGAACTGATTTGTTTGCTTTCTTCTTTAATTGAGAAACTAAAATGGTGAAATAATGACAGCAACAACCGTAATAAAATTTTGAAAATCATCAACAAGGATTTAATTGACAAATTGAAAGTGTAAATTGAGGTATTCAAAACCAAAAATAAAAGTTTAGAATCATCAAATAATCATTTCAAAGAAGCAAACACTGAACTAGCAAAGAATAATCAATTGACGTTCAAAGACCTTAAGAAGTTCCAAGCTAAACTTGATAGGTATCATGATTTGAAGCGTATGGCATCAAAGTTGGCAATTAATAGTGGAAATATCTTAAAGGGGATTAAATGTCATACAAAATGAAATCTAAAAAGTCATTTAATGAATATACTCGAAAGATAAATGATTTAAATCAAACGATTTCAGACATGAAAAATGAGCTTTTTGCACATCAAGAAACCATCTCTATAATGTCACAAGAAAAAGAGGCTCAGACTAAGTTTCACAAAACTCGTGACGACAAAGAACTTGAAAAAATTATTGCTTTGGAAAATAAAATCAAAGTTTTGGATGATATTGTTTACAAAACCGGTCAATTAGTTCAAACAATGAATATCCTTAATCGTAATTGTAAAACGAGTTTTGTAAACCCTGGGTTCCTTAAGAAAGCTCAAAAAGCGAATCCTCGTCTGTATGATATAAGTTGCTATAATGATAATCTTGCTTTAATGTTAGCTCCTGAATCTGACGAAACGATTCGTCTTGCCTAAGAAAGTCGATCAAAATTAAGTGATTTAATCAAAACTTTTGATTATAAAAACTTGAATAATCTTTATGATTTGTTCGTTCCACAACGTGAAAAGTCGCCTAAATAGCGATATTTTTCAGAAAGGTCAAAAATGAGTCATACACCTGTCACGAATGAAAATTCAAAAGAGTCTTTTAATAAACAAACAACTTTATTAGAAAAACGGATGGATGAATCCATTCCGTGGAACCAAAAGTGTAAAAGCTCTAAAGAACTTTTCAAAATTAAAAGAAGTGTCGACACGATTTTTGATGGAGTGGAACGTTGCAAATAAACAATCGCTAAAAGAACATATTTTGGTCACATAGATCCATTCATTCAAGATACAATCGAAGGAAATTTTTATCCCCAAATTCGAAGAATCAATGCTGATTTAGAAAAATTTCACTTGTGTTTGAAAGAGGAAATGGTTGCTGATTTAAGATGCTTTAATTCTTTTGAACATGAAGTAGACTCTCTCAAATCTTAACTGGAAACTCAAAAAACATAATTTTTGAATGAAATCGACCGACTTTCCAAGGAATATTATTATGTTAATCACATGAATGCTATACTTGGTGTATATACTACTATCGATGAATTCACTGATTTACAATGTATGTGGACCAAGATGTAAAATGTGAACGTCTTAAAAAAGAGCTTTCAAAAAGTAAAACAATGTCAAAGAGTTTTGAAGCACTTTAGAAACATGTGATTAATCTTTAACTTGCTTTACAACATTGTAAAGAACAAATAAAAAATGACAAAGCTTTCAAAGAAAATCAGTCAAACATATTTCTGAAAGAACGTGAACAATATTTTGAAATTCAAGACTTAAAAGCTCAATTACAAGACAAAGGCATTGCAATAAGTGAGTTGAAGAAACTCATTGAAAAGATGAAAGGAAAATATATGGAAACCAAGTTTGAAAAACCATCGACTATTCGCCAACCGAATGCTTTTAAAAGTCAAAGACAATCAGTTTTAGGTAAACCGACTATTTTTTTTCCAATTCTCTTGCCAAGACAGATTTTTCAAAGTCAAAGTCAGTTACCACAAATAATGTGTCCAATGATTTTTCAAAACCAATCACTACATAGATTTTGCCTCGGAATGTGAAGTCAATTTTAAAGAACATAAATGTGATTGCTCCAGGAATGTATAAAGTACACACAAAGCCTAATCAAACTAGAACACAACAGTTGCCTCAAGACATTAGGAAAACTAACAAACGCGTATTTTTCTCTACAGGATTAACTTCCACTACTAGTGTTAGCAGACCATGGCTTAAGAGCAATCAATTAGAAGATAGAGTCTTGCATAACAATAGTGAAGGGAAGAAACATCAAGTAGAAGACCACCGTAGGAATTTTAAGTTTTCTAATAATACGTCTGTAATTGCGTGTAATGACAGTTTGAATGTTAAGACCTCGAATGTAAACTTTGTTTGTGTTACTTATAGAAACGTGTGTTGAATGGTAATCATGATATGTGTGTCCTTTATTATATTAATGGCGTGAATTCTTGGACTAAAATTCCTATGGTTGTGCCTATTAGTACTAGAGAACCCGAACGAACTGTGAACCAATCTGTTGCAACACCCCTTAAGAGAACAATTGCTTCAGAATCCACTAATAAGAAACCTAGAAGCAAAATTAGGAAGAAATATGAACATATTAGTAAGACATGTAAATGGTGGTACTCTAAGATCACACCACCGGGATATAAATAGAAACCTAAAACGAATACAGTAAATGTTAAACCAAATGTTAGTATGCCTCTAGTAATTAAGTCTAGAAATACTACTATTTCAGAACCCATGACTCTTAGGAAATCCACCATATCAAATACTCCATCGTCTTCTAATTCTTTTTGCAGCTCATAGAGATAATTCTATTCATCATCGACTCTGGGTGCTCAAAGCACATGACGGGAAATCTCAAGCTTCTAAGTAATTTTGTGGAGAAATTTTGGGTACGGTGAAGTTTGAAAATGATCAAATTGCATCAATTCTTGGTTATGGAGATCCGGTTTAAGGAAATATCACTATCAAAAGGGTTTATTATGTCAAAGGGCTGAATCATAATTTATTCTCCATTGGTCAATTCTGTTATGCGGATTTAGAAGTTTTTTTTTGGAAGTCTACATGTTACATCCGTGATTTGAAGGGAAATGATCTACTCACAGGTTCTCGTGGCATAGATCTCTATTCTATCACTCTTCAAGACACATCTACTCCCAATCCAATTTGCTTAATGGCTAAAGCTACATCGTCACAAGCTTGGCTATGGCATCGTCGTCTTTCTCACTTGAACTTCGATTCCATCAACTTGCTGTCAAAGAATGGTATTGTGATTGGTATTCCAAAGGTAAAATTCGTCAAAGATATTCTTTGTTCTTCTTGTGAGTTAGGGAAAATCCAAACGAAAGTCTTTTCACACAAATACTACCTCGAGCTCCAAAAGACGGTTACAACTTCTACACATGGACTTATGTGGTCTCATGCGGGTAGAAAGTATTGATGGAAAGAAATATGTTCTCATAATTGTTGATGACTACTCCAGATATACTTGGACTCACTTCTTGAGGTCTAAAGACGAAACTCCTGATGTTCTTATTGATTTCCTCAGACTTGTTCAAAGAGGACTTCATGCTCAAGTAAGAACCGTGGGAACTGACAACGGCATTGAATTTTTGAATAAAACTCTTCATGCATACTTTTCTCAAGAAGGGATTGAACTCCAAACGTCAACTGCTCAAACACCTAAACAAAACGGCGTTATCGAAATATGGAACCATACTCTTTTTGAGTTTGCTCGAACAATGCTAAGCGTCGCTAAAGTTCCTTTGTTCTTCTAGGCTGAAGCAATTGCCACAACATGTTTTACTCAAAACCGTTCACTTGTAATTCCTTGACATGAGAAAACACCTTACCACATCATCAATGGCCTAAAACCGTTTGTTAGGTTCTTTCACATTTTTTGCTCTCTTTGCTACATCGTCAGAGATAGTAAAAATCTAGACAAAATGAAAGAAAAAAGTGATGCATGTATTTTCATAGGGTATTCTACTCAGTCAAGAGTTTACAGAGTATATAACAAGAGAATAAGAGTGATAGTTAAAACCATTCATGTTAACTTTGAAGAATTGCCTCAGATGGTGTTAGATAACATCAGTTCTGATCCCGTTCCACAATGTCTGAAAATGGCACTTGAATAAGACAGTTTAAGTCCCGGTCCCCAAAGTCAAGAAAATGTTCCTCAAGCAGCTAAGACAGTAACAACGTCAAATGAGCTAGATTTGCTATTTAGTCTGATGTTCGATGAATTACTCAATGGAACTACTCCAGTTGTGTCAAAGTCTTCTGCTGTAACTGCTACTGATGCACCTAATCAACGTCAACAACAACACACAACTCCATTTACTTCAACAATCGTTGCTACAGATACACCTCCATTGAACATTCAAATAACACCTGCAACTACAAGTCAAGAACCAACTCAAGCATCAACTGTCACTGTTAATGAGAACATTATCCAAGCAGAAACCACTAAAGAATATGCATAAGTTGACAAAGATGAATTTGTCAACGTCTTTAGTACACCGGTACAAGAACGAAGGGAGACATCGTCTCGTTATGTTGACTCATTAAACATGTATACATTCTATCAATGACATCCTTCTGAACATCGTTGGACAAAAGATCATCTGTTAGAATAAGTCATTAGAAATCTTTCTCAATCAATTAGAACAAGACGTCAGCTAGAAATAGATAGCGAGATGTGTATGTTCGAACTCACCGTGAGTCAAATCAAACCAAAGAACATCAAAGAAGCCATGACTGATTATGCATGGATTGAAGCGATGCAGGAAGAACTTTGCCAGTTTGATCGATTAGATATATGGAAATTAGTCGACAGACCACTCTACAAAAATGTCATTAACATGAAGTGGCTCTAGAAAAACAAACGTGATGAGGAAAATACTGTAATTCACAACAATGCTTGTCTTATAGCTTAGTGTTAGAAAATAATGTAAGCGACGCGATTTATGTGTTTAGGCCATAAAACACAATGTTTGTTATGTTGGGCCTTAAAACATAACGGGTTTGGTTGTACCCGAAGAAGAACTCGACATCTAGCTTAGTGTCGAAAAATAACATAAGCAACTTGTATGGTTTTCTCCGTTGATAAAAGAGCTTGTTGACTAGTGAAGTAACTCTCGAGTTGTGTACTCGATGAGTGGAGTAGGGCGAAGAGGAGCTTTGTGAACGAACCACTATAAATCATCATGTCCGGTGTGCATTTCCTTTCACTTATATCTTTACGCTTTTATTTACATTTATCGTTTTCCTTTTATACTTGCATTGTGTTCATGATTGTGTGAATAGTTGTGTATATTGTGTTAATTGTGATTGTGTAGTACTTTATAGTTAATATTGTGGTTGAGCTTGTATTGTTAAGATATGTGTTAATTGTTGTAAATCTATTATCGACACTTCTCATATTACGTTAAACTTGATTGGCGCTTTGATACAAAAGATTTAAAGTTTTTAAATGAAAACGTATTTACCCCCCCCTACGGTTTCCACAATTATTATCAGGAGCCACGTCGCTCTAGTTTTCAAAACAAATAGTTTTTAAAATAGAGTATGATCCATGTATCAAATTACCCATGAAAGGGACAATGTCCAAAAGGAAACACACCAAAGATACGTCACCATTTCCTTCGAGACAATGTCCAAAAGGAAACATCTCTATCGAAAAGGATGCGTCTGAAGATGCCAACTCCGACATTCTTTCTTTACTCCTCAAGCGCGAATCGTTCAAATATCTTCGTCTAAGTCTAGGAATGATGGAACACATTCCGTGTATCTTTCTCTTATTTTCTACTAGTCTCGATTCTAGTCTATCTTCTATTCTGTGCGTCGTGACAACTTAACTACTTCATTCGATGGATTTTAAGTATTTTTAATTAGCGAATGCAAATTAAAATGTCACTCTTTTTACAAAATTAGTCAAGCCCTAAACTCTTCTCCTGTTGGCGGTCCGACGGCCCCCAGATCTATTCTGATGGCACCCAGATATATATGGGACCGCCGGCAGCAGCTTGTAATACCATTCATTCTTTTCTAAGTCCATAACCAAATACTTCATCTCTTCCGCTGCGAGTTGACGTCTACTCTACATCCAAACCTATACCCAATATCTCTCTATAGATCAATGGGATATTCTCATATTCTAACTCTCATAAGCATTGTTGCTTATGTTGTCAATAGTCAAGTGAATTTCATAATGAAATGTGTCTCATTCTTAAACACATTCCTTACAATCCATCACTTCACAATAAATCTCCTCACATACAAACCTTGGTCCTCACATCTCGCATATGTCTTCTCTCAATAGTCTCTTCTCTTCTATAGACGATTCTTCTTACTTTCAATAGTCTTCTCACTTTTAATAGTCTTTCTACCGCTAACGTTTCTTCTCTCTTCTAAACGTTCCTCTTCATCTCTAATAAGTCTTCTCACCTCTAACGTTTTCTCTCACTACTAAACGTTTCATCTCTCTTCTAATAGTCGTTTCACTTTTAATAGTCTTTCTACTTCTGACGTTTCTTCTCACTTCTAAATGTTCCTTTTCACTTCTAATAAGTCTCCTCATCTCAAACGTTTATTCTCACTTCTAAGCATTTCTTCTCTCTTCTAATAGTCTTGTTACTATTAGAATTCCTTTTATATCTCTTGACAACTTAATTATTTCATCCCAAATATTTAAGTAATTTACGAAATGCAAATGTCACTCCTTCGCTAAACTTTCCACTTTCTAGAAAGTGAAGAACATAAAGAAGATATTCAATCTTCAAAGGTTATTGAGTCACCACAATGTTGAGTCTCTCATTATTCTTCCACCTTGAAAGAACCACCACCTCATTTCACATACCCACCTTTGTTCCTCAACATTGTCAACCAACAAAACACCAAACAAACCTTTGAATTCCTAATCATCCACCTTTGTCTTGATAGGATCATATGCACATAAATTGTTAGTGAAAATGATATATCAATCTTTTCTATCAACCTCTCGTTAACACGTTTCTTCTTTAGTTCGCTCATCCTTTCTCACTTTTCGGCTCTATGGAATTTTTTTAATTTACATCCAAGAGTACATCGTCTCTATCCTCGTCTTATTTTTCTTTTTATCCTTTTAAAGTGTATATATTTTTTTGCATATTTCGCCAAGATATTAAGTGTCATTTGTCTACTTTTAAAAGGTCATTCTCATAATATTTTTGATTCAATCAATAAACGAATCTCATTCTCGTTTATTAAAAGTCAGTCTAATCTTTCACCGTAAACATACGTCTTGAGTCTTTTAATTATATCATTTAGATTGTTGTTTTTAAAATAATGATTGCATGTGTCTAGCTTCTAACTTTCTTTTAAAGTGTCATACTCTAGAATACTAACACCTAAAATGCATGTCTAGTTCCCCGTTAATATCTTGCTATATATATATGTGCACTGGTCTACTAACTTTGTTTTATAGCACACATCCATATATTGATTCCTTGGTGCCCTAAACAAGGGGGAGCATACACCAAGGGGGAGCACTTGCAAGCGTTCTACTCATTTAAATTGCATCAAACTTTTCAAGCATCGATGGTAATTTATTTATAGATCTGTTATAGTAAATATACAAGGAATGTAATTATCATGGGGACACAATGAGCAAGGGGGAACTAGGAGATATGTGGGTAAATAGCATAGAGTTGGTTAAACCGTGATGATAGAAAACTTTACTGGGATGATGCAAGCTCACCTTTAAAGGAAGATAGGATTGGGGATTGTCAAACACGATGAAGGGTTCATTCATACTCCAAATACTTTACCTCCTTCACTTCAAAATCACCCTCAACCTTAAGGTCCTCTTCTCATTCCTTCAACTTATATACTTTAAATACCTACTTTCTTTTCATGCCTTCTTCTCATCTATCGCGACCTTCTTTAAATTATCCAAGAAATATAAAACCGCCTCAACCTTATTTCTCACATTTTCTTCTCATTCCCCTAACCTATATACTCGGAGCACCTGCCTTTTCCTCATTCCTTTAACTTATACACTCTAAGTACCTACTTTATTCTCTTGCCTACTTCTCACCTCTCATGACATTTTCTAAGCTATCCAAAAAACACACAATAACCTTCACCTTTATATCTCATATCTTCTCCTTATACCTCAAACATATATACTCGGAGCACCTACCTTCTTCTCATTCCTCCAACGTATATACTTGGAGCACATACCCTCTATTCATGTCTTCTTCTCAAACCTACAAACTATATGCTCCAACCATTATCCACATAATAACTTTTTTGCTTTGATAAAAGGAGTAGAAGGGAGTGTAAACGAGTAACTTTTAAACTTTACTATGTGCTATAGTTTACATGTTTTGTCATCATAAAAAAGGGGGAGATTGTTAGTGCAAATATTATGATATTTAATCTATATGATCTCTTTATGTTTTGGTGATGACAAACATGTGACTTGTAGTACGTAACGTAAAGTGCGCAAGTTACTCGTTTACATAAATCATCAATGCATACATGCATCAACATCTCTCGACGTCTCAAGTATGCATCAAGATGGACATTGGTTTACACCCGACGTAAATCACATAAGGTGTTGGGAACTAAGGGCTTCTACAAGTTTCTACTGCTGGTTCAACTTAGTACTGCCAAGAGAAGACTTAGTACTGCCAAGCTAAGTTAGTACTGCTAGTGTTATAGTTAGTACTGCCAGTACAAAATGTTAGTACTGTTAGTTTATTAATAATAGTTAGTACTGCTAAAGTGATATGCATGAGATATATTAGGAATAGTGTTGGGATTCTTGATTTGATAAGACAAAGATAAGCATGAATCATGTAACGCGTTTTGTAAACCCATAGGGTATCCTTGGTGTATAAAAGGGAACCCTACTTCAAAAAGATCAAGATATCAAGTTTTATAAAGTTTTCATAGCACAAATAGTTTATATTCAATAGTTCAAGGTTATTCAGTAACTTTGATGTGTTTTTTAATATAATAAAAGTTTTAGTCAGATGGGGAGAACTGTTGTTACTGTTTCATTATTCTTTTTAGTATTACAAGCTAGATTTCACATAGTTTGTAGTATTTACAATCTTAGTTTCTACATAGTTGTCTTGGATTTATCCAACATAACTAAGCTTTAACAAGCTAAGTAAGATCTATTCAAAAGGGATCAACAAGTGGTATCAGAGATTGTTAAGAAACTTTGAATAAAAAGAACGACTACAATCTATACAAGATCTCAAATTCAAATGAGAAGATGGAGTCACAATCAAAAACAACCCAAACCAGTTTATGCACTAAAACTCCAGTACACAAAACTGGAGAACTATATCACTGGAGCATGAGAATTGGAGTAATATCTTACTCACACAGATATATGCTTTTTGGGAGGTTAATATTGTGAATGGTGATGCACCTGCTATTGCATCAGCTAGTGTTGGTACTGAAGGTCCTATTCCTCCTAAAACTGCTAAACAAAAGCTAGCAAGAAAGAATGAATTAAAAGCTAAAAGTACTGTCATTCCTGACGATCACCATTGAAGTTTCATGGAATCAAGGATGCAAATACCTTATGGGAAGCAATCAAGGCCAGGTTTGGAGGTAACAAAGAATCAAAGAAAATGTAGAAAACCATTCTGAAGCAGCAATATGAGAATTTTGCTGCATCAAGATCTGAAGACAAGATAAGAACCTATGAAAGTTTTCAGAAAACTCATCTTCAATTTGTTAAATTACATGGTAAAGTTATCTCTCAGGAAGAATGCCACAAATTGAAGTAGCTGAGAATTCTACCATCGGCTTGGAACAATATTGCTTTAAATCAATGAGAACAAATCTGATCTAGACACATTGAGCATAATGATTTGTATAATAATCTGAAGGTGTATGAATCTAAGATTAAAGGCCAATCAAGCTCAAGCTAAAACTCTCAGAATGTGGCTTTTGTATCTTCAAAAACACTAGCAGTAACTAATGAAGCAGTTAATACTGCTCATGATGTTACTCTGCAAATCACGACAGACAAACTGTCTTCTTAACTTATGTTTGATTATGTCATGTTTTTTCCTTCTTTGCTAATCAATCTAATAGTCCATAATTGGACAATGAAGATCTGGAGCAGATTGATACTGATGATCTTGAAGAGATGGATCTCAAATGGCAGGTGGCCATGCTTACCATAAGGGTGAAAAGATTCTTAAAGAAGACACGAAGGAATCTTAATTTCAATGGCAAAGAAACTGTTAGAGTTGATAAGATAAAGGTTGAATGGTTCAACAGCCACAATGAGAGTCGCTGCAAGATGAATGTCGGTGCATCCAAGGTAATCAGAGGAATATAAAATGGAGATGGTCCAAGAAGGAATGCACCAGTGGATACATCTACTAAAAATGCCTTGGTTGTTCAAGATGGGATAGGTGGTTATGATTGGAGCTTTTAGGCTGAAGAAGGCATCACAAACTTTGCTCTAATGGACTATACATCTCAAGGTTCATCAAGTTCAGAACTCTGAGGTACAAACTTGCTCTAACGATTGCTTAAAATCATATGAAACAATTCCAAAAACATTATGATCAACAATTTGTGAGAGCACTAATAAATCTAATCTAGAAATTAATAGTTAACAAAGGGGATTAGAATCATTAGAAGCTAGATAGTTGTTACATGAAAAGAATGAAGCTGTTATAGAAGAATATATATGCATTTTAAAGGAATGATGTCCAAGAGAAAGGTAATTATCCCTATCAAAGACCTTAAAAATCAGTTAGAAATTATCTTAAAAAGAAAAAGACTTAAGAATTGAAACTTAACTAGAAAAATTTTGAAGAATCATAAAGAAACTAACCAAAACTGAAACAAAGTCAAATAATGTCTAAAGACAAAACTGGTACTTGGTTATTGTATCAAATGAATGAGAGTGAATGTTTCATAGTGTGTTTAACAGAAAGAGAAAGTAATGTGGATGTAGCCCCGAAAAGATAGATTCAAAACAAAGTGAATGGTTCATCAGGTTACCCCTCTCCCTACACTAGGAACAACATTCCCTCAAGACCTGAATTATCTTTGTTGGGTTAGATTATTATGTCTAAAGACAAAATAGATTGAAACTAAACAAGAATAGCTCAAAGACTAGTAAGAGAATTGTAGAAAACCCTAAAAATGTTAGTCTATTGCTCCTATCATTGAAGATTAGGACACTGATGGTGGGGGGGTGGATAAATTATGTGTAGTTAGACTAAACAGATCAGACAAAACCCAAAGTTTACCTAAAATCAATTTTTCAAATCTATGAGAATGTGAAATATGTAAATAAGGAAAACACCAAAGCATGTAGATATCCTAGGAAAAGTCAAATTCCAAGGGATAAAAAAAAACTATAAGGGTTTGATGACTCAGACACTAGGAAATTGTTTTGAGTCTATAAAGTAAAGCTTGTTTTTTCTTGAAGAGTTTTAAAAACATTAAATCAAAGACGTGATTTTCAGACAAGAAAAGGGTATGAAAAACCATGTGTATGAATAATAAGGGAAGGGATTACTGTCAAAGAGAATTAGACCATAATTAACATGCTCAGCCAGGGTAACCAACCCCCCCCCCAACTAATTTTACTCACCCACATCCTAAAAGGAATTGTGTCCAACAAAAGTTGTAACAAATCAGGACAAGTACCAACTAATACTGCTTAAGCAAAAGCCTCTAAGTAGCATCAACATCAATATTACTGCCAGGATCATTGTTGAATATTTTTGCCCTAAACCAAAAGTGAATGATGCCATTACCCAACAACATATTCATATTTAAAGCACATTCCCCACCCCTGTAAGAAGGGATTTTAACCAAAAATCATCAGCAAAACCAATAACTTAAAGTGAAAAATTAATAAGCTTGCTAGGGAATAACAATGTAACTACTGTTGGCCAAAAGCAGTAGTGGCCAGCAAAGGAAAATGGGAAAAATGTTGATAAAGACTCAGCATCAGATACGAAGACCAACATGAAATGTATTGACCATACCACCAAAGACATGGAACAATACATGCTTAAAAAATTTGACTATGTTGATCTACAAGGCAGACTCAAGTCAGTAATGGATTGGGTCCCCAAGAGAAACTAATTCTCTTATTTTGAGTGCAGGATAATCCATAATATACTTTATCGGATTAAGGGATTTTTAACAGTGGATACTCTAGGCATATTACTCGAATCAAGTCATTTCTTACAGATTATCAAGAGATTGATGGTGGATTTGTTGCATTTGGAGGAAGTCCTAAAGGAGGTAAAATTACTGGAAAAGGTAAAATTAGGACTGGGAAATTAGACTTTGAAGATGTATACATTGTAAAGGAACTTAAGTTTAACCTTTTCTTTGTCTCATAAATGTGTGACAAGAAAAGCAGTGTTCTTTTCACTGAGACTGAATGTCTTGGTCTATCTCCTGACTTTAAGCTACTTGATGAAAGTCAAGTCTTGCTTAAAGTTCCCAGACAAAACAACATGTACAGTTTTGATCTAAAGAATGTTGTTCCTTCAGGAGGTTTAACTTGTTTATTTGCAAAGGATACAATAGATTAGTCTAATTTATAGCATAGGAGGCTTAGTCATATAAACTTTAAAACTATGAACAAACTTGTGAATGGAAACCTTGTAAGAGGATTGCCTTCAAAGCTTTTTGAAAATGACCATACTTGTGTTGCTTGTCAGAAAGGAAAGCAACATAAAGCCTCTTGGAAGACCAAGCTTGTGAGCTCTATCAGCCAATCCTTACAAATGTTACATATGAACTTATTTGGGCCAACATCTGTAAGGAGTATCAATCATAAGACATATTGCCTTGTTGTCACTGATGACTATAGTAGGTTTAGTTGGGTTTTCTTTTTAGCCACTAAGGATGAGACTAGTGGGATCCTTAAAACTTTTATTACTGGTATAGAAAACCAAATAAATCATAAGGTTAAAATCATCAGATGTGACAATAGAACTGAGTTTAAAAGTAATGACATGAATCAGATCTGTGGGATGAAAGGGATTAAGAGGGAGTTTAGTGTTGCCAGAACTCCACAACAAAATGAAGTTGCTAAAAGAAAGAACATGACACTAATAGAGGCAGCTAGGACTATGTTAGTAGATTCATTATTACCTACTACATTTTGGGCTGAAGCAGTTAGTACTGCTTGTTATGTTCAGAATAAGGTTTTAGTGACCAAGCCTCACAATAAGACACCTTATGAACTATTACATGGTAGACCACCTAGTATAAGTTTTATGAGAACTTTTGGGTGTCCTGTGACTATTCTTAATACCTTAGATCCCCTAGGCAAATTTGATGGGAAAGCTGATGAGGGGTTCTTTGTTGGATACTCTATAAATAGTAAAGCTTTTAGGGTATTTAACACTAGAACTAGGAAGGTAGAGGAAAACCTGCACATAACCTTTCTTGAAAACAAATCCAATGTTGCAGGAAGTGGACCAGATTAGCTCTTTGATATTGATTTACTAACAAACTCTGAATTATGAGCCAGTTACTGTAGGGAATCAAACTAATAAGAATGCAGGTATCAAGGATAATACTCAACAATATATTATGCTATCATTACTTTATGACAGTCCACAAAGCTCAGAGGATGCAGTTGCTAATGATGCTGGTAAAAAGACTAATGAAGAACCAGCAAACGAGGGTGAAAGAAATGGTCAAGAGAAAGAAGGAGGAGCTTCAAATAAAGAAGATGACCAGAATGTGCAAGATTTAATAAAGAAGGTAACCAGAATGTGCAGGATTTGAGAGCTGAATTAGATAAATTACTTGTTCAACAGAAGGAAGCTTATGCTAACAGCACTAACAGAGTTTCTATTGTTAGTCCATCTGTTAGTGCTGCTAAGCAAAGTTTTATTAATGTTGATGATCTTCCAACTGATCCTCTTATGCCTGATTTGGAGGATACTATTGATCTTCTAAATACTGGTATCTTTAGTGGTGCATATGATGATGAAGATGTGGTGTGGAGCTGGCTGGACCTCAACATTCTTGGTAAACATCCTTGGAATGTTAGTCATCTCCCACCAAACCAGAAATTCACAAGGATCATCCTAAACACCAAATCATTAGAGACATAAATTCAGCTACTCAAACAGGGAGGATGACCAAGTCTTCTCAAGAACATGCTATGGTTAGTTACATCAAAAAGCGTAGGAGAACCAACCACAAGGATTATCAGAACAGCTTATTTGCCTGTTTTCTCTCACAAATAGAACCCAAGAAGGTGACACAAGCTTTGACAGATCCAAGCTAGATAGAGGCAATGCAAGATGAGTTGCTACAGTTTAGATTGCAGAAGGTTTGGAGATTGAAGATTGGGTGTGTTACCCAAAGGCAAGCATTGCCATTGGACAATACATGGGTCTATAGAAACAGAAAAATGATTGAGAGGATTGTAGTTAGAAAACAAGGCCAAGACTAGTTTGCACATGGTTCCACCCAAGAAGAAGGAATTAGTTCTGATGAGGTTTTTGTCTTACTCATGGTGATAGGATTGAAGTATCAGGCGTTTATTTTTATGCACTATGCATTATTTTATGGGGTTTATTGTGTATCCAGGTGGTATGTGAAGAGGCCTTTTTTATAGTACTATTGAAGAGGAGGTTGTATGTGTGCCAACCTCCTGGTTTTGAAGATCCACAGTTCCCTAACAAAGTTTATAAGGTAGAAAAAGCTTTATATGGTCTTTACATCGAGCTCCTAAAGCCTGGTATGAGGGACCTTGTCTACCTACTTATTGGAAAATGGATTTAGAAGAGGCACTATAGATAAGACTATGTTCATTAAGAAGGACAAAGGTGTGATATCCTGTTAGTGTAGGTGTATGTTGATGACATCATCTTTGGGTCTACAAAGAAGTCTTTATGAGTTGAGTTTGAGCAGATGATGCACAAGAGATTCCAGATGAGTTCTATGGGGGAGCTCACTTTCTTCTTAGGTGATATAGTTGTCAATTATATACGTATAATATAAAAGTATTGAAATTCCAAAACTACCCTTGAGGACAAAGGTAATAAGGAAAAATCACACAAAAATATCATACGTTTAACCGGTAAGTGTTCACCGGGTCGTTTATACCCCAAGAATTATGAAATTAAGACCTCGTTTTTGTTTGGACAATGACTTAAATGGTTCTAAATTTTTGAGTTGGTTTTCTATTTCTACGAATAAAAACACATAAAATACGCAAAGGAAATTAAACAACTAAGCAATTAAACACAAAAACGTTAACGAGATTTAAAGAAAACACAACTAAAATAAAAAATAAACCTAAAAGGGCCAAACTAATTTTCCTAGATGCTAATAAACCGAAAATGATTTTTAGAAAAAGAATTTTATTATTTTTATTTTTTATGATTTTTTAAAGTTTTAAACTAAATAAATGCAAGAAAAATAGAAAACTATGATTTAAAAATCTAAGAAAATTCCTAAAAATTTATTAACATACAAGGAATGCAAGAAAATAATAATCTCAGAATAAGCCTTAATGAATAAGCTTGAAAAATTAGAAACATCACTCGAAGTGCTTATTAAGAAAAAAACCAAAAAGGTGTTAAATTTATTAATTGTGCACCCTTGGACGTAAAAGTCCCAAGGGCGCAGTGGATTGGTGTGTGTGTGTGTTGTGAGTTTTTTAAAGGTTGAGTGGGTTTGGAGGTCAGGGGTTCGAGCCTTGCTCACCCCTGATTTCCCGACTTCTCCCTTTTTTTTCAAAAACTTTTTGAACAAAGTTGTAAATCAGCTTACAATAAGCAACTTTTGTAAAGAAAACTTTTTTTTTTCAAAATCTCAAATAAGCTAGAAAATAGTTTGTTAAAAAGACAGACACGACTTAAAGAAATTGTGAGCCTTTTTCACTAATTCTAATTGACCTGAAAGCTTGAACAAGCTCTAAACAAAACCAATTAAGCTAAACTCATTTTAACACCAATCTAATAAGCAAATCAGAACAACTTTTAATCCAAACAACAAGCCATAAGCTGAAATAAGCACTATAAGCACTTAAGCATAAAACAATTTACCAAACATTCCTAAAAGGCATTTTTGAGCTTATTTTTAAGTAAGCAAACGGATCCTTATGGCTTAACCACTTAAACCACTTGAAAGCTTAGCTTATAAGCTATCTAAAACAGCTCTGTACAGAAGTAATTTGTATCTATTGTAAACTTTGAAAAAAGCTACTTGAAAAAGGCTATCTTATTTAGGTTACTTATTTTTTTGGTTTTTCAAAACTTATTGAAAATGACATAAAAAGTAGTACTGTTTTCAAGCTTAAAAAAAGATAAGTAAATTCAGCTTCTTAAAATCAAAATAAACTAAAACAGATCTAATATGTCTCATGTCTCACAGGTGCACTAAATTAAAGTAACCGTTACTTCTAACCTGCTGAATTTTAAGCTACAAAATAGCTTTAAGGCCTTTTGCTATCTGATGCATTTGACCACAATTCATAAAACCAACTAGTGCAGATCTAAGACTTAGCTTTAACAACTTTTAAATATCAAAATATGAAGAAAAATGATGAACAAAACAACTAAAACATATTGAATCTAAAAGAGCTTAAGGATATGAACTTATCACCACAGATCTAAATAGCCTATACTAAAACTTGATCGAAACTAAATTTAACGTAATAAAGAACCTTAGTCTAGCTTTATATCCCTTCAAAAGGATTTCAAATCTATTTAAAGGACCAAATGGACATGAACAGTACTAACTTATGTTAGTACTGCCTTTAGCCAAACACCCCTTTAAATTGATCAAAACCATTTTTAAACTTATAAATTTGAGATTTTAAAGCCCAAATCTTATTTACCAGATATTAGCACTAAAAAACAGGACTTAATGAGAGATTTCAACAACAAAATAAGCAGAAGTAATAAGCTAACAGTAAATGCTAATGTTTTGATTTTTTTTACTGTTTTATAAAAATAACTTGCAGATTAAGATCTAAGCTATCAATTAAACTGAATAAGCATCTAACAATAATATTAAGCAAACTTAAGCTAAAATCAACAATAATAAGCTAATAATGAGCAGTATTAAGCTAAAGTACAAAGTATAACTAGAATGTAAATTGACAGCAGATAAAATAGAAAAATGTAAAGAGAAGAGTACCTCCACCTCAACTTAACAGAGGTGCATGCTCAAAGTAGAGCTTATAAAAAATAGCTTAAGCTTAATCCAATATCCTAATCTAAGCTTAACTTCTGACCATCAGAAACTAATACCAACTTGAATACTCAAAGCAGCCAACAAATTCCATGAAGTATTCAAGTTTATGAGCTCTTTTGAAAAGTTTTAGCTTATGAAACAGTATTAAGAGCTTATTCAGATCATTATGCATAGAAATTAACACAGGAATTGAAAACTTTGAACAATATGTAAAGTAAACTTTTATTAATGATAAAAACTGAATACAAGCTTAAAGAAAGTTACATTAAAAGAAAATACAATAAGCTAGAATGACAAATAAGCTAAAAATACATTAATAAGCTAATAACTATTCTAAAAGCTACATTAAAAACTACACTACTCCCCTCTGTGAGTGAGGGTTGAGCTCCTTTTATAGGCAAGAGTGGAAGGATCTAGGATCATACACGCTCCCTTTAATCTCAGCCTTTGATTTCTTCTAATCATTGGATCTTACTTTGTGGCCCTTGGATGAAAATACTCACATGGATTGCCAGTGTGGCAATCCCAACTCTTTGGAGCTTGTGCTTCTTTTATACTGATTTTAGTGTAAATTTCCTTATTTGGTGTGTTTGTTTGACGGACGCGTGTCATTCCATGTGTTAGGGATAGCCAATCATTGCCTTTGGTGACGTTTTTGCTTGCTGACATGGAGCATAGTACTAGCATCTTTGATTGCCATGTAGGACGAGTTAATTATACTTAAGTTGAGTTAATTTTGAGCAGGGTGAATTGGGAGAGACGGTGAACAGTAAAAACTAATTTTCTCGCCCCCCCAATTCTTATTCGTTTAAGAGTTTGACTAGGTTAAATGGGTGGGGGTTTGTCTTGGGCATGTTTGTTTTTTTGGGCCTGGGAACTTGGTTTAAATGGTACTTGGGTTTGGTTTATAATAAGACTTAACGACCGTTAGTCTTTTAATATAAAAGGACTAACGGTGTTATTAATAAAGGGACTTTTGGTGAAATTGATTTAACATTAAGGGCTTTTTGGTGCTTTCAAAGATTTTGTCATCTTGTGGGTTGACCAATGTTGACTTTGGTTGACTTTTGTTGACCTTTGCTTGATAAATTCCCGCTCTTGTGTACTCTTTCCGTCTCGTGTTCATTTTTGCCCGGTTTTTGGCTCTTTTCTTTTGATTTTTGTAATATCCGTACCTATACATCACAAAAGACAAAAAACACAATATACAAGCAATATATGTTCATTTTTCATCTTTTAAGGGTCATTTTTGATATAAAACCGGATATGTGATTTCTTCACATATCAAAAATTTCCCCAAAACTAAGTGATTGTCGTTTTGTCCTCACGCCAATGGTATATGCTCTGAAAAAAATAGTTACTCTAAAACCTCCCCAAACTAATCCGCTTGTAAGCAAAAAAAAGTAGCAAAAAGTCTTTTGTGGAAAAAAGTTAAGAAATCAAAGGTTTTTAAAACTCCTCGTTTTCCGCAATTTTCAATCATTTTTCCATGTGTATGATTGTCTTAATTTACAAACTTACATCTATTCTTGTATGGACATAATGTATTGCTTTCATTATTCATGATAACTTTTAGGATCACGGAACATAAATCACAAAAAGTGTCCTAATGGATTAATTTATCGTCACCGACTTTACTTTCACAAGCCAAGCTTATAAAACAAGATCATATGTAAAATTACAAATGTTATTTTAAGTCATATCCCGAAGTATTTAAGACTTATTTTCGATACTTATTTAATTCCAAAATTAAGAAGTGTAACGTTAAACGCTATTAATTAGCTCTAGCCCTTTTCAAAAAGAATCAAATGTATCAAAATTAAGTCAACATCTGATGGCAAACAAAAGTTAGCTTTTTCTAGGTACTTAAGCACGACAACATTCATTTCATATACTTAGGCTCTTAGACATAAATGGACCAATCTTATTTGCACCATATACCCTAAGGCTCTTTAAGGTACAAACAAGACAAATTTAAGCAACAATATCTATTCATATACCCTTATTTGCTCTTTAAGGAATGAAATAAGGGTATAAATTTCACTTTATTAAATTCTACTTACACCATATACCCTAAGGCTCTTTAAGGGATAAGCAAAATATTTATTAATGTGATATATATAGTATGCCAATCAATAATATCCATTCCATATACCCTAAGGCTCTTTAAGGAATGAATAAAGCTATAATTTCACTTATTAAATTCTACTTATCCTATATACCCTAAGGTTATTAAACAATTATATATAAAGGTGAAACAAGCTAATGGGAGAAAAAGCCACAATTAACACTTATGAGCCTTAAAGAAATCCAACTATTCTATGTTTAGCATCAAAACTTATATTCTACTCTATCATCTATTGTTCTTCACAATTTAAAATTTCTAAGAAAGAAATTCGTGAATACTTAGCCTAATAAATCGATCTTTGCATATTTAAAATCAATTATGAGAACTTGCAAAATCTTGTCTTTTTTAAGCTAGACTTGCGTTTTATAGCTCCGTGTATAAAAGATTAGCAAATTTCAATCCATTTACGTTAAGGAGAAAAGCTAAGATATAAAATCGGTCAGGTCAAAATTTACTTTTGTTTTCACCAACGAAAAACCTACATTCGTGTCAAAACACTTATTATTTTTATCAACTACTTTATATTTTCAACATTTTTCTACATACATTTTTTTTCTTTTTATTTTTTATTATATTATATGAACAATAAACTAGATATTAAGACTTAAAAATTTAAAATTTTTGCGGGAAAACGGGGTACATGAGAACAACGAGTAAAAGTAGGTAAGATCATATCGAAGATATACTACCCCATACTAAAATTAAACATTGTCCTCAATGTTTCCTAGTCTAAGGCTTATAACCCCATACTAGAACTCAAAAGGTCGAATGCATAATCCGAGCATGGAGAAAGTATCACAAAAATCTTAAGCCGTTTATGAAGTATGCTAAAAGATAGATGTTAGTCGATAATAATCTAGGATATCGGATTTCCCCAAACTAATGGAAAGCAAAGGATAGGAAGCTCGAGTGGACCGGGACAAAACACCAAACACGAGAGTCTTCATAAATTTTGGGTCAATCTTACAAACAATCACAAGCACAAACAACAAGAATCGGAAGAGTACAAGCCTCCTCACATCACATTAGAAATAAGTAAGAAGAAAAATGGATAAGCATGGGGTGCCTCCCACGAAGCGCTTTGTTTTTTGGTAACCGAGTCACATAACTTGACTCGATCCCCGCATTTAGTTGTGCTTGGAGAAAGTTTGGAGATCCGGCTTATAAGAATATAAAATATAAGTGATGATGCCGGGGTCAAAAATGGTGTCTTCACTCCCGAAGGAAAAAACAATTGTGAAGAAAAGATAATGGCGATCCTTAGAGGATAATCTCACATATGATGGAGAGAAAATTTTCTCCATAACCCCGGGGTCGAAAACTTTGTCCTCGGTCATCAAATCATCATTATCAGGTTCATCCTTTAAGCCTTGTGGTTCATGATCGAAAAACACTTCGGGGAAGAGATTATAGGTGGTATTATTCAAAATCTTAAGAACGTCTCCCTCATAGTCATTATAATCGTCCCTAAAAGCATCGATCTTATCAATTTCGCCTCCTGGGTCGAAACACTCATCCTCATCGAAAAGAGGTGTGTTAAGTAAAACTGGCTCATCAAAATTAGAAACATTGGAGTCCTTTCTCTTGACATCCTCTAATATCTCTTTAAAGAGAGGATTAATGTCACTAGAGTTGTAATTGTCATCAAATTCAATAAAAGGGTTTGAATAAACTTGAAAATTTTCTTCTTGAACATCCTCCTTAAGAAATGATTCGTCATCTCCCGGTGGAGGTAAGTAAACTAGAGCAGGTTTGTCGGTAAACCTCTCGGGATTAGGATCTAATGTAATCTTGGGTGAAAAATTTGTTGACGGATCACGGTTAAGCAACAATTCAATTTCTCTAAGATCGGCTTTAAAATCAACATCCTCATTTCCTGGTGGAAATGGGTCAAGAAGAGCGAGTTCATCGGCGAACTCCTCAAGAAGAGAATCGCTAGTCTCAAAAGATACGAGACAAGGACGAGAATCAGAAAGCGGAGTGGTACTGCCACTTGAGAAATGATTTGATTTCTTTAATCTTAATACTTCTCCAAAACTATCCTTGCATGAGACATCAATGAAATTAATCATTTTAATTGACTCATTTGCATGCTTTTAAGGATGCTTATTGACTGAAGGATCCCTTTGCTTAATGGATCTTAACCTTTAGCTTGTAAAGGGTTTGTTGCCTTAGATAAATCTAAAGTAACAATGATGAAACAATGATTAACCACTATTGATCACGCGGAATTTAATCAACAATGTAAAGAAGAATATAATCAAAACACTTTTATATTGAACTTTGAATCTGCCTAAGTTACAGATTACAAACTATGATTTGTTATTCGATCTCTATGATCTTCTGTAGAACTATCTCTACTAACTATGCCTTTGGTTCCTTTTATAGACTAAGGAAACCCTAATGGGCTTTACAAAACGCGTATAAAGATAATGCATATCTTTTCCTAAGATATCTCATGCATATCTTTAACTCTAACTAATTTCTGCATAAGCAGACTTAACTATTACATAAACAGTATTAACTATTTAATACTGCCAGTACTAACTATGATAAACCTTCTACCAGTACTAACTATTACACTAGCAGAATTAACTACAATACTAACAGAATTAAGTCTGTTATACAAAATTCCTAACAATCCTCCCCTAAACTTGAACTTCACTTGTTAACTTCAAGTTTCTTCAGTTGTCTTCAGTTTGGGCTTTTGAGAATTGTATCCAAGCATGTCTTCAAGTCCTTAGCTTCTCTTGAATGATGATCTGTTTGATGTTCTTTGAAAAACCAGATCATACTTTGTCTTTTAGTCTTTGTCTTCTCTTCACAGCTACACAGCAACATCCAACTAAGTTGGCTTTATAGTTTTTGGCAAACTACCAGCCATCAACGGATTTGATATGTCTTTACCATGAGCCGTTTGCTATGGACTAGTCAATGCTTCATTGTAGTAACAAGGTGCATTGATAACCTTATAGTTTTTAGCAAACTATCAGCTATCAACGGATTTGAATTCTCTTTACCAGTAGCCGTTTGCTCTGGAGTAGCCAATGCTTTAGTGCAATACTATGGTGCATTGATTACCATACAGTTTTTGGTAAACTGTCAACCATAAACGGATTTGAGAAGTCTTTACCAAAGCCGTTTGCTTTGGACTAGCCAGTCCTTATGCCTATTAAGCATGGTGAACTGATAACCATTTGTTGTGTGGTGGTTAGCCAACACCCAAACCCTTCTCACTTCCATAATAGTCCACAGTTTCCAAAAACATGCCCACTGCTACTGATAACTTCATCACTTTCTAATCCCAGCTTGCTTCTCAATCATCTTCAAGAGTTTATAGCAAACTTCATTCATTTTTCCATCTAGAAGCTTCATTTTCAGCATCACTTGGCAAGCTTCTTTTGACAATGGATACTTTCTATCTGGTTACTAACATGGTTTGGAGGGTTAACTTGATTGTAAGTACCCGTTGCCGCACAAACACTAGATTGATTGTTATCGGTATTAGGACAATTGTACCAAGCATGAGGACAATACAAGTAATAAAAAAAAAAGAAATTAATCCCCCCAACAAAATTTCCTCAACAGGTTTAACGGAGTGGGAGTGACAACTTTTTAGAATCAATTTCAACTAAGGGGTATGTTGGTCCGCAAGCTTATCAATTCTCTCATCCGTTTTACTAACACTTTCCCTAGAAGTCGTATTCATCCTAGAAACATTCGATTTGTTACGTGAATAACGAACTTTTGATTTATTCTCAATTATGTTCAAACTCTCTAGTCGTTTTTACTTAAAGATTTCACATGACGCGGCATTTTAGGAGTCTTGATCATTTCTCGTTTACAGTTTAGAAGGTACAACTTGAGCTTAACTCCGTAAATCTATGGTGAGGCAGCTATATGCATTTTTCTTAAATCGTTCCCATGATTCATAAAAGCTCTTTTTTTTTTTTTTATTTTTTTTTCTTTCCCTTTTTTTTCTTTTTATTCCCCCCCCCCCCCCCCCCCTCCCCCCCCCCCACCCCCCCGTCGATCCCCCCTTTTTCTTTTTTTTTTTTCCCCCCCCCCCCCCCCCACCCTCCCCCCCCTCTCCCCGCCCCCCCCCCCCCCCCCCCCCCCCCCCCCCCCCTTTCCCCCCCCCCCCCCCCCCCTTCCTTTTCCCTCCACCTCCCCCCTTCTTTTTTTTTTTTCTCTCCCCCCCCCCCCCATTATTTGTCTCGAATTTTTGTGTAAAACAAGAGATTTCATTCTTTAAGTGAGTGGTTTTCGAGGGAGGGAAAAATTGATTCACAAATTTAGTTACGAGATCCTCCCAAGTCAAGATAGAATTAGGTGGTTCTTTCTCGTACCAAACTTTAGCGGCTCCTTCGAGTGAATATGGAAACATCATTAGCTTAATAACATCGTTCGGTACATCTCTAAATCGTAAAGTCGAGGTAATCCTTTTGAAACTATTAATATGAGCGTGGGGATTTTCCCTCTCAAAACCGTGAAACGGGCTAGCTTGAACTAGTTGTAACAAATTCGTCTTAATTTCAAAATGATCCGCATTAATTTCTGGTAAAACGATAGCTTCTCCATACCCTTCCGTGGGTGCACGGAGTAGCTCTTCCATTGTACGTTCCGCCATTGGTGCAACTTCAACGATAGTACGAAGCTCGGGTTCGACTATGTTTGGAGCACGTCCTCTATTTCGACGTCTCGGAATGGTTACGGTTGAATTATTTGGAAAATTGGAATTTCTAGTGCGCATGCACTAAACAAAACAAATGAAGAGAGAAAAATATATATACAAAAATATTTTTGTTTTACCGAATAATCAACAAACTTAGGGTAACTCCCTTAAGTAAAATTTGCAAACGGGGGACGTAGTGGGAGCGAATCGCCTTAAAAACGTTTGTCCCTTCGGGTCGTAGTTCCGTGGAACAACCCTCCTAATAGCTTATTTCACAAAAGAGGTGCGCCTTTTTCGTAAGTGACACAAGACGGTAAATTTTGAATCTTAGTTCAGGAAAACTTATTAAAGGAATATCACAAAATACTTAGTAGAGCAATTAATTTGATAGTGTATTTTAGTAATTAAGAGAATAAAAATCAAAAACTCCAGAAGAGCAAATATTTTTGTATTTATTTATTTATTTATTAAACTTCTACTTATAGTAAAAAGAAAAAGAAATTTTTTTTTTTACTTTTTATATTTTTAATTTTTTTTTAATTTTTGATTTTTTTTTCAAAAGACGTAACTTTCGAAGACGAAAGGTTTTCCAAATCACGATCAACAAATTCAAACGAAGGAATCTTACTCACAAATCCCCGGTAACGGCGCCAAAAACTTGATGTTGTTTCAAGTATATATACGTATTATATCAAAGTATAAAGAAATTTACTAAAAATCCTTGAGGACAAAGATTTAAAGTAAATATCTACACAAAAATATCCTACGTTTAACCGGTAAGTGATTACCGGGTCATTTTCCCAAAGACTTATGAAATTGAGACCTCGTTTGTTATTTGAACAATGACTTGAATTGGTTCGAAGATGGTTGTTTTCTAAAATCCTAATAATGAGCAAATAAAGGTATGATTAAAACTAACTACGAAAAAACGTTAACGGGAATTTAATAAAACGCGACAAATAAGCAAGTACACTAAAATTAAACCCTAAATGATTTTCTAAACTTTTTCTAATCCTAATTAACTAGATAATAAGTAAAATCTAAGGAAATTCTAAAACGAGGATGATTAAAGCTTAAAAACGAAGAAAACGAGAACGGGGATCAAATCCCGTTCTTTAAAAAGTGAAATTATAAAATATAATCCCTACGAAAGTAATTTTAAATCCTAAGCTTAAAATATGATAAAAGAAAATTTTAGAAAAAAGAAAATTATTTTTTTGATTATTTTTGTATTTTTTATAATTTTTTTAAGTTTTTAATTAAGAAAAATGATTAAAAATACTAAATCTATTTCTAAAAATTTGGAAAAATTACTAAAAGTGTAAAATGATATGACTAATTTTATAAAAATAATAACTAAAAATAAGCTGAAACAATAAGCCCTAAAAAGCTAGAATTAAGCTACGGCTTTTATTTAAAAAGGAAATTGAAAATGTGTATAAAAGAAATAAAAGTGGACTCTAGTTTGAAAAAGACCCAAGGGCACAGCTTGAGAGTGTGTGTGATTGTGGGACGTGTGTATGTGAGGCAAGAGGTCACATGTTCGAACCTGTGGCCTTTTGTTTTTATTATTTTTTTATTTTTCAAAAGTTTTTGAAAAAAGTTGTAAAACAAATAAGAATAAGAAAAACTTATAAAAGAGACTTTTTGTAAAATCTAGAAAATAAGCTAAAAAACAAACAGAAAACAATAAACTACTTTTTGGACCTTTTTCAAAACTTAAGAAACTTGAAAACTGTAATAAGCTAAAACTATGGCTAAATAAGCTATCCCTATCTTAAAACTACCCTATTAAGCTAAACTAAGATATAAATGATCTAAGTGGATAAGCCATAAGCTGAATTAACAAATAAGCAATTTATTGAAAACTGAAATCCAAACAGACAACTTAGCTACTTTTGAGCTTAATTTTAAGCAGGTAAAAGGAACCTTATGGCAAAGAGACTTATATTTCTAGAAAGCTTTTCTAAACGACTACTCAAATAAGCTTTTGAAACATAGTTTGAAAATCAAGAGAACAAGGAAAAAGCTTGTTGAAAACTGCTTAAAGACTCAGCATATACTGAATTCATTTTTTTATTATGAAAAAACAAATTGCTTATTTTGAGCTTAAAAACAGATAGCTTAATGAACTTTTAAAGACAAAATAAGCTAAAGCAGATTGACAGTGACTTAAAAACTACTTGTAAACAAAATTTGAAAAGCTAAAAACTATTTTAACTTGCTGAATTTTGAGTTTGAAAAAGGTTGTTTGCAGTTTTAAACTGCTGATGCATTTGACACACTTTATAACCAAAACTCAAAACAACTTGATGCAGGCTAAGAGACTAGTTTCTAACTACTTAAAAACACTTAACCAAGAACAAATGAAGCTATATCTGTACCTAGAAAAGTTTTAAACTAAAAATGCATTCTAAACTGATCTAATGCTAACAGATTCAAACCATCAACTAGCAAACTTGATAAAAATTAGATTAAACCTAACTAATATCTTAAAACCTAGATATCAAACCTTAATATGAATTTTAAATTAAGATTAAAAGAACAAATAGTCTTTGACAGCACTAACTCTAGTTAGTGCTATCATAAGCCAAACACCCCTTTAAGTAATTTAAAGACATATTAAGCTTGTGATATAGAGATTTAAAGCATAATTCCATAAGACCAGATAGTACAAAGCTAAAAACAGACTTATTAAGCAGATTTAAACAAACTAAAAAGCTAGAACAATAAGCTATGAGCTAAACTAATATTTTTGGTTTTTCAAACTGTTTTTCATAAAAACTACTTGCAAACTAATTTTTTTCCTAAAAAGTATACTAAATAAGCAACAGATAAGTACACTAAGCAGAAATAAGCAATTCTAATCTATAATAAGCAATTAATAAGCAGTTTAAAGCTAATAAGCAAAATTTAAAGCTATAAAAGAAAAATTAGAACTTACATAGCCTATGCTAAAACAAGGGGGGGGGTGGGGGGGGGGGGGGGGGGGTGGGGACTACAATTGCTCCAAGAGCTGATCAACAAGCTCCAACTTATCCTTGGATAAGCTGGTGTGGTCCTGGAAGCCTTTCCATTATTGGCTTCCCTTCCATTTAAGAAGCTATGGTAATTTGATGAGAGGATTTAAAGTCTTATTTAGCTTAGTTAAGCTTTTGAAAGCTTAACTAAGTGAATACTAGCTTATTAGTTAAAATGACAGCTTATTAAACTTAAAAGAGCATGATTAAACTAGATTGTTTATAAGGAAAAACATGAATTGCACTTTGAACTTAAATGAAAATTACATTGATTTAAAAACAATAAGCTAAATGACTTCAATAAGGAAATTACATTTAAAAAGCTAGATTAAATTCTACTCTAAGCTAAAACTAGATATATCTATGTGAGTGAGAGATGTCTTGTATTTATAGGCCTAGAGAGAAGGATCTAGACCTCTGCACACGCTCCTCTTTGCTTTGATCTCGTCCCTTGAATTCTTCCAATCATTGGCTCTCAATCTTTACCGTTGGATCAACTAGTGAGCACACGGATTGCCAAGATGGCAATCCCATATCTTTGGAGGGTGTGCTTCTTTTAGCTTGACTTCAGTGCAAAATTCCACATTTGGTGTGTTTGTTTGAGTACGCGTGTCATTCCCTTTGAGGTGTCTTGGCCAATCAAAAGCTAGGAGTGACATTTTACTGCTGACTCATTGCTTGGCACTTAGAATCTTTTAGCCACATCATTAATTAAAAGGGAGGGGATTTTACCCTTCCAATTTGAGCAGGGTAATTAGTTTGGAACGACGGATGAATAATAAAAATCATTCGCAATTAGAGGATATTTGTACAAGATTGAGCTAGATTATGAAATCTTATGGATTTGTGTGTTGGATTATGTTTAACCGCGGCATAGGGCTAAGGAGAACCAAAATGGTTATTAACCATTATGTATTTGGCTAGTAGGGAACATTTAGGACAAGTATTAATTAAACCAAGGATGTACTAGTACTTGTAAGGATCCTTAGGAGATTTTTAAGGATTTTCTAGGTGCTTCTGTGTGTATAACTGGCCCCTAGTGGGTTTTACATAAGAATTGATTTAATTTAAATATTGAGGTAATAAAAGTGGGTATTAGTTTGAGTCTAGGTAAGTCTAGGTATTTCCGGGGTATGTCCAAATGTATTTTATTGTGAAACGTAGACCTTTTACGTGACCAATAAAAATAAAATACGCAAAGTACATAATTATCTTCTTAATACTAATTTGCTACTTGTTTGATGCAACCCTTAATTTATTTGACGACCGTTTACATTAATTAATTATTTCTAGTCTACGCAATTAAACTTAAAAGTAATTATTTAAAGTAAACGCGTATCGGACTAAAATAAATAGTGACGGATAATAAATGCCGTACAATGACATGAAAATGAGAAATGTTACAGTAGGTAATGGGTAACGGTTCTTCACGGTTAGCTTATTCAATTCTCGGTAGTCGATGTACATCCTGAAGGACCCATCCTTCTTTTTGACGAACAATACTGAAACTCCCCAGGGCGAGGAATTGGGTCTTATAAACCCCTCTGAGTATACAACATACTATGCCAGAGACGGTCAACTCTCTGCCTCTCAACACCTAACGTTCCTCCGAGTCTCACGTTATCCCGCTTCCAACGTACCAACCCTATCAAACAAATCAACTCTCTACTCACTAGCAACTATCGATGCATACCCATTACTCTTATTGCTTCGAATCGTTAAGGTTTATCACCTAAGGGAATACGAATGATCTTTTATCAAAAATGTTCTTGGCATGGTACTTTTCCAACCAATCCATACCGATGATAACGTTGAAACTACCGAGTTCTACGTGTATTAAGTCTATCTTGAATAGATAATTCAGAAAAATTAGTGTATAATCTCAAACGATGGTATCAATTTCTATGATCTTTCTGTCGGCTAACTCACCAGAGTACTTAGTGTCTACGGTGGTTGGGACGATGCCACTTAAAGGGCTAATCTTAGCGGAGGTTAGGCTTCTATCAACTAGGTTCCATGTACATGCAATAGTTCTGTCCTTTGCTTCAACTTTAGGTCCATCAGAAGTTTTGTCGATACGAGACTCTCATAATTTACGTGATTCTAACTCACTAAAAGGCAAGTATATTGAAGGAAATCTCCTAGTTCTCTTGGTTATAATCTAATTAAAAGGTAAGTCTGTTACGTTCTAAGTTCTTACAATCCATATTTATCTTGACTACAAGGAGTAGGATTCAGTCTCTCGGCTAAGGGTATGGTGTTTCTATATGATAAGATTGGGAAATATCTACTTAGTTTCGGCGCTTACAACACGAGTACACATGACCAACACAACTCACATATACGCACGTAAAATATAAATAAGACATAAATACCATAAAATCTCGTTTAGAATATAGAGAAAAGAAAGGAAAATAGAAAGGGAAAGTAAGGATGAATTATCAAAGTTTTTAAGGTGGCTACTCCCAGCATAGCATGGTTCTTCCTGAATTATGCATAGGTGATAAAGTTATGTATAATTAAGGACTAACGATGAAATGTTCATTTCATCAAAACTAGTGTTATGTTTCTCGAAGTTACATGGTATACACAATATGGTTTATAAGATAGCGAAACAGTTCGTAACAATGAAAACAAGGTAGTTTATATAACGACACAAGATGTTTCGTAAGATAGCGGAAAATGTTTTGTGTGGTGATAGCAAAATAGTCTACGAGAAAGTCACTTGACGGTTTATAATGTAACAGTATGGGGTTTATATGTGGTAACAAATAGTTTACGAGTTGACAACCCAATAGTTTATAAAGTGGCAACGTAATAGTTTATAAAAGACATGAAATAGTTCATATGATGACGATGACATAGTTTATAAATTGACAGCGAAATGGTTTATAAACAACAATGAAATAGTTCATGAGGTGACAACGAAATAGTTTGTGAGATGACTGCAAAGTAGTTTATAATAGGGTAGCAAAAGAGTTTACAAATAACCATAAAATAGGTTATAAGATGGAAACAGTTTAGTTCATTAAATGATAGCCAAACAAGTTACGAGGTAATAGTAGAATAATTATAAGATGTTGACAAAACGGTTCATAGGATGATATCAAAATAGTTTATAAGGTGTTAGCGAAATGGTTCCTAAAATGATGGCAAAAGAGTTTATAAACGACGACAAAATAGGTTAAAAGGTGAAAACAAGTTAGTTTGTAAAATGATTGCGAAAATAGTTTATGAGATGATAGTAGAATAATTTGTAAGCTAATGACAAAATGGTTTATAGGACGACAATGAAATAGTTTATAGGATGATATCAGGATAGTTTGTTAACCAATAGTGAAATGGTTTATAAGACGATAGTAAAGTGATTAATAAGCTGCTTAGCAAAACGATTCGTAGACTGATGGGGAAAAATAGTTTATAAATGATAGCAATTCTGTTTATGTGACGATGCTAGTATAGTTCATACGATAACATCCAAATAGTTTATACTAGTAAAATAGTTTATAAAATAACAGTGAAATGGGTTGTAAGACGGTAATAGATTTGAGGAGTACCTTACATAAATTATTATAGAGTTGAAGTGTAACTGACGAAGTTATCACGACACAAAATGAATAAAGGGTTTAAAGACATCCACACAATACACAAAATTCATAGGGAAGTACTAGTGCAAAACTCTTAGGAATTACGGTCCAAGTCTACTTAGGTTTCACTAGACAAGGTAGGAAAATCTGTCCTTAAGCATCAACATTATCTTTGACGGCGCTAGAGTTCCCGCGAGTTTTTACCTCCCAATTCTGGTTCACACGGCCAGCTTTGGACAATCACTATATTGTAATGTCCCGATTTTCCACACTCCTAATAGGCACCTCAGGTTTCTAATTTGTCACTGTGGTCTCCAATTCGTTATCGAAACGGGTGTCCTACAATCTCTACTCATATGGCCAACTCTCTTGTAGTTATTGCACTCCATAGTGCGTGGCCTAGTGTGGCGCAACTTACGCTTGTTATAGAAGGGTAACTTTCCTATATATCCATTTTTTGGTCTAGCAATGTAAGCTCTCACGGCCTTTTGTCGTTTATTTTGTTTTTGGCATTCCTTACCACCTCGGTTTCCTAACGTATGACCTAACCCATTTAGTTGCGAGCCATGTGGATTTTTGTCTCATAGACAGCAATACCTTCGATAGTATTAGCAATTCGTTAGGTTATAATACACTCGATCCTCGCGAAACTCACTCCTTGTCTCGTTGTCAGTATTTTCTTCAAGATCGAACAGAGTAAACGAAATAAAATAAGTCGAATTTCACAAGTCGTGTTTCAAAAAAGAAATGGAATGTCATGAGGTGATGGGTTAAAGTTGTGTGCGAATTAATCGGCATGTTCCTAGAAGTTACGAGAAGTAAGCAAAGTTGAGACGTAACGAGATGACGTAGGTGTTTCAACAGTATGGGGTGAGTGTTCAAACTCGGATTCGGCTTCGGATAGTAAGATAAAGTAGGGTCGGCAGACTGCGACAATTTCAAAATCATGAGAGACGATATTATGTAAAGACGTGAACATCTTTTAAAGACGACCGTGTCACTCACGATGTCTTGGGAAATTCTTAGAGACCATTGCTTCACTCACAATGTCTTAAAGAAGTTTAGAGACCATTGTGTCACTCACAATGTCTTAGAAAAGAATTTAGTGTTTATACAGACAACTTCTATATAAACAATTGGGGAAATATACGTAAGGAAATCCTAACCGTAGAGAAAAGATAACCGCAAGACAAACGTAAGCTCAGAGTAAAATAGAGCTCAAGGGCAAAAATAAACGCAAAGCAACATAAATGCAGGGAACGATAAACGCAAGTCAGATATAAACCCATATCATAGCAGGCTCAAGGCAAAATGATACTCACGTATACGCCATAGCAAAAGCACGTATAAGGCACACATAAAAGCACGTAAGGATTACATACTGGTTATAGAACAGACCTAGATATTCTACCTGGTTCTCTATAACATGGGCTCTTAATACCAATCTGTCACACCCCCAAACGGGGCCTGGACGAAATACGTGTCCGGGGGTGTGACGTCATAATATGCATCACCCAAAGCACAAGAGAACGACCACTAATGGACGTTTTAAAAATCATAACTCGTTGTATTTATTAAAAAAATGGACAGGTCTTACAAGATTTCAAATGATATAAAACACTGCGGAAGTGAAATTTAGTTTTCAAAAGGAAACGATTATGAATGATAAGAAAAGTCTTAAGAGATGATATCATATTGCACGTAGACTCCACATAGCACATCAGAGAAGACCAAAGCTAAGCACCTGAAAAACATGCTTAAAACGTCAACATAAAGTTGGTAAATTCATAGGTTTAATTCAAACGTAATTAGTGTGGACCACAAGTTTCCAAAACGTGTGTGATAGTTATAACATATACAACTTCACATAAAATGGTATTTACGTTGCACTAAGCTCATGACACCGAGGCTAATAACGAAAGTAACATATAACATGCCAAGTACAACTTGCCCTTACATGTGTCCGACCAAAGACCACCTAAACTAAATTCGACATGACATACATCCATTGGCCTGTATAGTCAGTCAAGTACCCGACCAGTAAGAATTACCAAACCCGGATGGGGATTATTAGTCCCAATAGATCTATTTATTCACTCGCACTTACTTAACCAATCAATCACGACCCAAGTTATGACACGTCACTAATTAGCATGCCATGTCACATTCCATGTTACCTACATGAAACACCACCTTATTGCTGACATGAACAGTTACAAGGCATTAGTTTTCTGAAATTTTTAAATTTTTTTGACCTTTGTGGGATTTGAACTCGGGTCTCATCTTTCAAGAACAAGAGACACAACCACTAGACCAAGCCAATGGTTGTGATGGATAATAAAAAAACAAACTTGTCATCCTTTAAAAATTTATCCACAAAGTTTATCCAAAAATTATGAACGGTTTCCAAATTCATATCAACCCTAACATTTCTCCCAAAATCATTTTAAATCAAACCGATAATCAATTAACCATGACGTTTCTCCCAAATTCATTTCAAATCAAATCTATAATTATTTCAATCAAATCGTTTCTCCTAAATTATTTCAATCTATAATTATTTCAATCAATTAACCTTGACGTTTCTCCCAAATTAATTTCTCCCTAATTCATTTCAAATCAAATCAATTCACGCGTCTGGTTATATAGTTTCCTTAATTATTTCAATCATTTTTTGATTCAAAAAAGAGGCAAAGATCATGATACGCGTGATTATCCAAATCATAGGTTATTTGAAATTCTTAGTATCATTTACATTCTTATCTACAATTCAGTTTGAAACCTTATTTTTAATCTATAAATACGTAGTCAAATCAAGAACCCGTAATCACATACATCAACACACACAAAGACATGAGCAACAGAAAAATGACTAGGGTTCCAAACAAAAAAAGTTCAAGCTTTGGTTACCAGAAGTCCCCAACAGTTGGAAGCAGCAGTTTTGGAAGCAGCAGCTTTAGAAAGGACAAAGGTTTTTATACTTTTTTTTATTTAATGTTTTGTATTTATGAGTTTTTTATTAATCAGTTATATGTTTGTTGTTGAAAAGTCTTATCTTGTGTATTCAGTTGCCTATAATTGTAGTGGTTATATAATGTTGTTTATAATCTGTGTTATATATGATTCAAATCATCTAATGATATGTAATAGTGATTAACAATAAGGGTGAATAAGTTTTTTTGTTTTTTCAAGTAAATCTATCATTGATTATATTTTATGGTTGTGGTTGATCTAAACATTGTCATACGTATTTTAAGTTTTATTTTATTTGAATGACATATACATGGTCATACATTTTTTCTTCAAAAGTTTTATGTGGTTATACTAAATTGATATAATGGTCTATTCAGTTGTTTATGCTTTTAGTGGTTATACAATGTTGTTTATTATTGTAATGATATGTAATGATGATTAACAAAAATGGTGAATAGATTATTCTAATTATCTCAATGATATGTAATGATGATTAACAAAATCTATCCTTTTATTATCTTTTATGATTGTGTTTGATATAAACATGATATGTATTTTAAGTTTTAGATTGGGATAATGATATATAATGGTGATTCTGTATATTAAATTTTAGGAGTTGAGAATGCAAGCAACATCACTATGATCAAAGATGTTGATCCAATGCTTGACAACATCACAGTTCAGGGCCGATGCATCTCTCTTTGGCATTCACATAGGCTTAATGAGGCTCATAACCCGTATAGCCTAGATATGGTGTTGCAGGATTCTCAAGTATGTATCATGGTATTTGTGTTATCTTCTTATACCTTTACATATTTCATACACTATCGTTATATGTTGTATTTCATTTTCTTTACAGAATAGCAGGATCTAAGTTTATGTCAAGAAGGAGTAGATGTTTCGGTTTGAGCCGTTGTTCAAAGAAGGCAAGTGTTATGCTATCTCCAACTTTGCCATCGCTAAAAACAGTGGTAAGTTGCCACTGTTGCCACACAAGTACAAGATAAGTTTTTACAAGGGCACCGTGGTGACAAGGATTGACCCTTTCGACGAAAATCTTAATGGTTTCATTCTTGAACCGTTCAATCGTCTCTTGGATGGCACTCACCACTATCACAAACATGAAGCCGTTGGTATGTTTTTCTATTTCATGATCTTTAGGGACAATGGAGATAAATTTTATGTTTTATTTATTATTCCGATTCCTTAGTATAAAGTTTTTTTAACTATAAAACAGATGTCATTGGTTCCGTTGTGGCAATCGGAGATGTGGTCCCTGTACAATCTACTGCAGGCCGAAAGATACGAAGGACTGTTGTTATCGAGGATTCAGAGTAAGTATACGTACATTACTTCTTACCATTCCTAATTGAAGGTTTCGTAATTCAGTTTTCATAAGTTGAAGGTTTCGTATCTCAGTTTAGAGGTTTCATAACACAGTTTCAGAGGTTTAAGATCTTCTTGCTTTTGGAAATTGAGGTTTCGTATAAAGGCTTCTTGTTATTTATTCTTTGTGTATAAGTCAAGGTTTCGTATCTTTTAAGGTTTCGTATTTGTGGTGTTGTAATACAAACTTAATTGATTAGTGCTCTTTGATTTCATAATTGCAAGACTTTATCGCTACAACGATCCAAGTTTGCATTGTATTCATTGTTTGATTTACAACATGTCTGCTTCAAATCAATAAACGCTTGCTGAATCAGAAGCTACTGATAGACCTCCAATTCTTGAGAACCGGAATTATATAACATGGGAAAGTCGGTTTAGGAGGTTTCTGGAAAATAAGCAGGAAGACGGGGAGTGGATGTGGCATTCAATTGAAAAAGGACCTTATCATAGGCCAATAATTACTGATCCAGATAATTCAAGTAAACAGATATTGAACCAATGTCTAAAATGACTGACGCTAACAAGAAACAATACATTGCTAATGTTAGAGTAATGAATTATCTTCTACAAGTAATTCCAAATGACATCTACAATTCAGTGGATGCTTGCAAAGATGCTCAGAAAATGTGGGAACAAATTAGAAGGTTGATGTATGGTTCTAAAGTAACTAAACATGTGACACACTCATGACTCATGATTGATTTTGACAAATTTGAAGCAAAGGAGGGAGAATCATTAGAATCTGTGTATGAAAGGTTGTCAACACTTGTGAATGTTATGGATCGTAATGATGTTCGTCCTACAAAAGTATTCATCAACACCAAGTTTTTCAATTCTTTGCAACCAGAGTGGAGCAAATATGTTACACTGACTCGTCAAAACCAAAATTTAAGTGATGTCGAGTATGATGCGTTATATGATGCCTTACTGCAATTCAAGCCACACGTCCAAGCATCTAAGGCAAAAAGAGCTGCAAAGAACCATGATCCATTAGCACTAATTGCTCATTCAAATGCTTACTTGTCACAATCTCATGCAAGTCCTTCACACTCTCAGTCACCACAACCATATTATGTCACTCATCCTTCATCAGTAGTTGATTATGATGAAGATTATCAAAGGGAGTTACAAAGGGGATGCTCAGGAAGATAAGCTCACAACTGCAATGATGTTATTAGCTAGAGCAATCACTCAGAAATTCTCTACACCAACTAATAATCATCTTTGTACTTCATCAAACACAAGGAATCAAGCTGTGATACAGGATGGTAGAGTTGACATACAAACCAAAAATGCAGGATATGGTGGGAATGGTAACAGGAATGCAGGGAGATAAAACAGGATTCAAGCAGCTAATACATGAAATGGTCAAGTTCAAAAGAGTGATGAAAGTAATCAGATTGTTCAGCGTGTTCAACAAACTGAGTCAAATCTGGGAAGGACAAATTTTTAGTGTTAAAACTGCAATGCAAAAGGTCATTATGCTTGCGATTGTCCAAAACCCAAAGTTTGTGATGAAAAGTATTTCAGGGAACAGATGCTGCTAGCAATGAAAGATGAAGCTGGAGGTACCCTCAATGATGAAGAAAATGATTTCATGCTCGACAATTCTTATGGAGATGAAACATTAAAAGAGTTAACTGCTGCAGTAATCATGATGGCACGCATTCTGTAACACCCCCAAAAATGTGTCGCAGTGGAAATATGTCTGGGGGCGTTACTTCATAATACAACAACACAAGATACAAGAGAACGACCTCTAAATGTGTCGTTTGAAAAGTAATCTCGTTGATTTTCTTGAAATTGATATAAGATTTGTCCCATAATTGCATCACAATGAAAAGCTTGAAAGCAACACAACGAGATTTGATCATTTGTATGTAAGTAGTAATCCATGAATGAAATCTTGTCAATTTAGACTCCAGTGCACATCAAGTAAGCCAAGCATCTAATTCACCTGAGAAAAACATGCTTAAAAAGTGTCAACATAAAGTTGGTGAGTTCATAGGTTTTTGTAAGTACAAATGTTGAACCAAAGTTCTGTAAAGTATGTATGACCGTTTCAATCCTTAAATGTTCTTCCAAAATGTATGTATGATTTTTAGAAATCAAAGAGTTGTAAAGTATGCATGACCATTTCAATCCCCAAATAGTCACAGAATGTACGTATGAAAATTGGACCGCATTTGTTCAAAGTATGTATTGCCACTTTATTCAAGGCAACGTAAATATTCATGTGTGTATAAAACAATGATTACAATTACTCTAAGTTCATGAAACCGATGCTCTATGTACCCATCGTAGGTGTCCCCTCCAAGAACACCCGGGCAGTAATGAAAACCATATGTACCCATCACAGGTGTCCCCTCCAAGAACACTCAGGCAGTAATGAATATGTACCCCTCGCAGGTGTCCCCTCCAAGAACACCCGGGCAATAATGAATGTGTACCCCTCGCAGGTGTCCCCTCCAAGAACACCCGGGCAATAATGACTGTGTACCCCTCACAGGTGTCCCTTCCAAGAACACCCGGGCATTTACTTGTAGTTATCAGTTCAATCCGCTTAAGCTAATTCGTAATCATTTCAAAAGTAAAGTATGTATTTGAGACCAAAAATAAAGTCAAATAATGTATCCCATAGCGAGCTATGTAAATGAGTATGTAAACCAATTTGTAATCAACCATGTAAATGCATTTGCAAACAAGCATGTTCTCACCCCAAAAATATATGTAAAACAAGTAAAACATGGGGCTATAAACTCACATTGATGTTGTAGAACGATTTGGCAGAACTGCACATATTAAGCACAGGACAAACGGAAAACCGAAACGGCTCGACCAAGAAGTTGCGGTTTATCTTAACGGCTATGACCCACTAGCCTAGGATAATGTGTTTGGGTTTCCCGATGGATAGTTACATCAACGCGTCACGTTGATAGAAGACTTAGATTCCGCAGTTGTAATATTTGGTGTTCGGTTAATAAAATAAATCAAAAAGTAACGCAAAGTATGTAATATATTCCGTATATATTACATATGAAAAATAAACAGTTATACTATTCTCATACAGTGAATTATATAACTCAAGACAAACAATCCAAGTAATAATCGATTTGTTTTTAATACTTTGCAAGTGATTATATAAAGAACGTTGAGAAAATAATGAAACAAAGTATTTTGAAACACCAATTTAATTAATAAAAAGTCCTTGCATAAAAGTAGGCACACGTCTTAAAGTTATGAATTAAGCAAACGATGTTTGTAAAGCTTTTACAAAAGTTATGATTTTTACCTTCTAGTCGGGAATTTATAAAATAATATTTTATAAATTAATCTTTCGTCTTATTGACGGGTCGTAGCTAAAATTGTTGTTTCGTTTGTAAAATTAAAATTTTCGTTTGTTGTCGGGTTATTGTATAATAACAAATTAATAATCTTAAAACTATATAACCTTGTCCTTTTACCGAATTTCTAAATTAATAGAAGTTTTAGTGAAACATTACTAAGTATAGATATTTATATAAATTTTGTCATGACATTTTCGTTTATAAGACGTTTTCCATTTTTACAAAACTCAATGTTTTTCACTTATAATCAATCCATTCATGTTGCAAATACCCACTTAATTAAGTATATATCTAGACGAGACTAAAAATATCAAAAATAAGCTAAACCAAGCACACTGGCTGCTGTACCAAACACACCCTTACGGGCTGTTGTACAGCGAACCAAACACCCCTATTAAGTTGTAAAACGCCAAACCGAAAATAAATAAATAACACTTTTATTTAACCATTTAAACCACCATTAGATCTGTTTTATAATTTACCAAATCTTGTAATACTTTTTATTAGTTGATTTTTATAAACCAAATGCACCCCTTATGTTGTAACTGTCAAACCAAACGCACCCTTATGGTGAAGCTGCTAACCCAAACGCACCCTTATCGTGAATCTGTTAAACCAAACGCACCCTAAAGCTATTTCGCAGCCAACAAAACACACCCTCTTGCAATTTCTAACAACCAAACGCACCCTTGTGCAATTTCTAACAACCAAACGCACGCTAGTGGCACCCATTACGGGCTGCTGCTGAACCACCGAAACAAACACCCTTCGTGGTGTTTTCTGTTAAACCACAACGCACCCTAAGGCCGTTTTCTGTTAAACCAAACACACCCTAGTGGTGTTTATAACAACCAAACGCACCCTGCTGCAACCATAAAACCAACCCACCCTTTATGGGTCGTTAAACCCGAAACCAAACGCACCCTTGTGCCGATATGAAAACCAAATGCACCCTTGTGCAGATATGAAAACCAAACACACCATTGGTGCGGATATGAAAACCAAACGCACCCTTGGTGCATATATGATCAACCAAACGAACCTGTGGTGGGTTGTCTGTTAAACCAAACGCAACTTTTCTGGTGGTTTTATAAAACCACAGGCACCCTTTTGGTGCTGCCATAAACCCAACGCACCCCATGGTGGTGACGATGGAAAGATAGTGTAGAGGAGATGGTGTTGATGTGGTGGTGAGGGTGGCTGTGAAGATGATGATGACGACGGTGTTATGGTGGTGGCGTGTAGATGATGATGAACTTGTTGGTGGTGATGATGTTGACGACGTGAAGATGGTGATGGTGGTGTCGATGGGGCTGCGACGGTGAGGATAGCAGCGGGGGTGGTGGTGTTGTGTTCGGTGGTGATAGTTGTGGGGGAGCGATGGATCCGGTGGATCAGTGATGGATGGAGGTGATGATGGCGTGGTGTGGTGGTGGCAGCGGCGGTGGGTTTGTCGGATTTTGGCCAGAGCGGCGGCGGCGGCTGCCAAAAGAGAGAGAGGGAGGCTATGGTTTTCTTCTTAAAAATGAGAAACCCTTATTTTCTTAAACATATATATGTATATGTATTTGAAACCTTGAAAATAAAATTGAATAAAATAAATTAGTCTAGGGGAAATTCTATAAATATTATCACAGGGACCAAAAACGTAATTTTTGTAAAACAATGGTTCGGGACTCGTTTAAGCTACTTAACGGATGATTCAAAACACGAAACTTGCGCCATTGCGTTCCAAATGATTTTTCTATGAAAAATGAGTATTTACATGACTAGTTTTCATAAACGTTTTAAAAACAATTATTTAAAATGTTTATTACTTATTTGTGTAGAGCTTTGTCCGTAAAATAAAACTTTTAATTTAAATATTCGCGTTTTTAAATAAACGCTTTTGAATAAATTATTAAATAATTTATTAAATATTTTTATTTAATATAAAGTGATAATTAAATGTAAATTTAATTATTTTTGTGTTAGCACGCGTTGTTCTCGTTTTTAAAATTTTACGAGGGTATTTCGGTCATTTTCTGCTTGTTTTTGGGTATCAGACAAAACTAAAAAGTTGTCCGGAATGTCGTTTTACATCAAATTGTTTTAGAGTCCGAGTCGTGAAAATGTGATTTAGCCGGTCGTTTTTGATAAGTCAACTTAGGAATAACATATATCTTCTCGTTTTCAGGTCAAATAAGACAAAAATAATTTACACATGAGAGATATGTAATAATAAATATGATTCGAAAAATTTCCGGTTACGCGGTAATCGTTTTTATGTGACAATAAAAGATCAAAAGATCAAAAAGTCAAGTCGGACCCGAAAAGTCAAAGGGTAAAATAATCATTTAAAAATTCCAAAAATTGCCGGTTGTTACACATTCAACCACCAGATGACAATGTTGAGACTGAGCCAAAATATGATGCAGAGACTGTCAGTGAGGTAAATGCTTCCCACATCGATCTTATAAGTAGCATGATATCCAATGGTGTTTATGAACACACTAATTTTGGGAAACTCAAAACTGTTATTAACATATATGATGATGATCAAATTGATTGTAATATCATATTTGATGATCCTTATGTGGAAAATAATGGTGGAACAGATGAACATAATTCAAATGCTCATGATCAATCTTTTGATATTCAATCTCTAGTATACAATGTTCAAAGAGAAGCTAAAAATCAACAAAGACTAAATATTGAGCTTAAAAAGAAAAAAAGAGTTGCTACAAAGGGAGCTTGAGACGTGTAAGGAACGGGTCAAAACACTTGAATTTAAATCGGCTCAATGTTCAAAATATAAAGAAACATGTGATGATTTAGAACGCGAAATACGAGCTGATAAAGACACCATTGAAAGAATTTTAAAAGAAAAATATAAAATTGATTTTTTTTTCAAAAATGAAAATAAAAAGGTAATAATTCAACGTGAGACTCAGTTGGCTAAAAAGGCTTTTAAAGCAAGAGAAAACAGTTATCTTGAGAATATTGTTGATCTCAATGATAAACTAAGCTCTCATGATCGAATTGTTTACGAAATAGGTCAATCAATTCAAACCATTCACATGCTCGGTAAAAGACCAAACTAAGTTTATGATCCTTTTCTAAAAGCCGGGTTGGGTTATCAAAATCCCGAACGTCTTAAGAAAGCCATTGCAGCACAACCCAAAATGTATGATGGTGAAAGGCTTCCTAGCACGAAATTAATTATTGATTCACCTAATTCTGAAGAAACTCTTGAGGACGCTAAAGAGAGTCGATTAAAAATTAAAAATAAAATGATTCAATTGATTTATGCAAAATTAAATTCTCTTTATGAAACATTTGTTCCTCAAAAAGAATTTTCTGCTGAGTAAACTTATTTTTCAACTCCTTCTACTTTTAATGTATCTTCTGAGTCAAGTAAAGAGATATCAGATTTACCAACTCCAAAAATGCCAAATGAAAGTAAATTGTTAAAAATGTTTGACGAATTGGATACAACAATTCTTGCATTACCGAAAAACATCAATGTTACTCTTTTGAAAGATGAAAGAAGAAATTACATTGAAGATGGTCAAAACACATTAAGACAATTTTACAAGACTGATGTAAATCCGATGTTACTTTCCTTGATGAAACGTTAGAAAGAACATAAACAAGAACTGACTGAAGAAGTACAAGAGATGTTAAAAATTTTTGTGTCAATGAAAAAGAAAGCTGAGACACAATCTCAAAAAGATAACATGTTTCAAAATAAAATTGATCGAATTTTGGAAGCATCCTTCATAAGAGAAATTAAAGATTGTGTGTTAATTTCTGTGGCAGAACTGAAAAAAATGAGATTTTGAAGCTTAAAAAGGAGAAAATCTCTAGTGATTCCAAAGATATCCAAGCTAATTTTCTCAAAAAAATCAAAATTCTTGAAAATGACTTTAAACGATCTCAAGCTCAAAGTATTGATTTTAAACTTAAATTGCAACATCAAAAAGAGAAAATGGCTTGTGATAATTCTTGGAAGTCAAAGCTGACAAAGTTGAGTGATGAAAACGTGTTGTTAATAAATCAAGTTGAATAAGCTTTTCAAGAAACAGAAAATATAAAACTTGAATATCAAACTCTTTTCAATTCAATAAAGTCAATGTGTTAATTAAAAGTGTTAATCAAAAGACATATGCTTATGGTGATGTGCGCTCTTAAAATCAAGATCTTTTGATGATAATTTCTGAACTCAAGGATAAGATTAAAACCATTGAAAATGAGAAGAATGTGAACACTAAGTTTGACAAATATGAGACGTTAGGAAAACTTCTCTGTGTAACACCGTTAAATACAAACACAGCAGTCAAGGCTAAGAAAGTGTCAAATACTAAGGTTAAAGCAGATAGGTCAAAACCAGTCACTTCACACTCTACACCTAAAAACGAGCAAAGTCAAAAACAGAGTGCGAATGTAATCACAAGAGGAATGTATAAAATTACAAAAACAAAGACACACACACCAGTTACTAAAACTAACATATCTGTTTCTAATTCCACAAGCGTAGAAATATCTAATAGTGTTAGAAGACCAGAGTCTAAGGATACTAAATCGAAAAAAGAGTCTTGAAGAACACTAATGTTAAGAGCATATCTACAAATGTTCAGAAGTTCTCAAGTAGTGTTAATATAGTTTCCAATAAGCGTAAATCAATGAATTCGATTGTCTGTTAATCAAACGCAAATGTATTAAAAGCAAAGACTGTAAATGTTGTTAATGATGGTTCAAATATTGTTTGTGTTTCTTATGGTGAAGATGTTTTATGCTTTCTCATGAAAAATGTATTGCTCGTTATGCTTTTATTATAGATTCTATGGTTAAAAGAGCCTTATTCACTTCCCCCGTAGCAGCAAAATCTAGGAATTTAGGAGCTACTTTTGTAGTTGCGAAATCTAGGTTTAGTGTTGGTAAAAACCCAACAACAACAAATAAGATTTCTGGTGCATCACTATCCCTTAAATATAGTCAAAGTGTACCACTTAGAAATTACATGAAATTTTTTTTGTAACAATTAGAAAGTGGCAAAAATGGTTTGAACATAAACCAAGTTTTAACTGGTCACCAAGAGTAAAACCGCACAGTCAACACCTAGTGTGTCAAAGAGTAGTACTAGTGTTAGAACTAACTCAAAAACACTGGTTACCACTCAGAAATGGGTAGCCAAACTGTCCACTCTTCTATCTACGTTTGTTACATATGATGCAGGTGATCCAGCTCATCCTTTGTATTGTTGATAGCGGGTGCTCGAAGCACATGACTGGTAATCTACAACTGCTAATAAATTTCGTAGAGAAATTCATGGGAACAGTCCGCTTCAGCAATGATCACTTCGCAACAATCACTGGATATGGAGATTATGTTCAAGGCAATCTCATGATATGTCACGTATACTACGTTGATGGCCTAGGACACAATCTATTTTCGGTAGGACAATTTATTGATAGAGACCTCGAAGTAGCCTTTCATTCTAATACTTGTTATGTTCGGAATTTGGAGGGTGAAGATTTGCTTACCGGTTCTCGTGATTCCAATCTCTACACCATCTCGATTTCTGAATTGGTGGCTTCTTTTCCAATATGCTTAATGTCCAAAGCCACATTAACAAAATCATGGTTATGGCACCAAAGACTCTCTCATTTGAATTTTGGTACCATTAATCATCTCATGAAAAAAGATCTAGTTGATGGGATACTGAAGTTTAAGTATGATAAAGATCACTTATGTTCAGCCTGTGAGCAAGGAAAGATCAAGAAAGCTTCTTTTCCACCTAAATTGGTTCCAAGTACAGAATATAAACTTGAATTGCTTCATATGGATTTATGTGGGCCAATGAGGGTAGCAAATATCAATGGCAAGCGATATATTCTGGTTATTGTAGATGATTATTCTCAATACACCTGAGTATTCTTTCTTCACACGAAAGATGAGGCTCCTGATATGATCATCAATTTCATTACTTAGATCCAACAGTCCCTGCAGGCTCAAGTCCTGAAAGTCCGGTCTGATAATGGAACTAAGTTCAAAAATGAGAAATTGTGGACGTTTTATGCAAAGTTAGGTATTACTCATAACACCTCAACTGTTCGAACGCCTCAACAAAATGGTGCTGTTGAACGAAGAAATCGTACACTTGTCGAGGCTGCTTGTACAATGCTTATCTTTTCAAAGACTCCAGAATTTCTTTGGGGCGAAGCTATTGCAACTGCTTTCTTTACTCAAAATCACTCTCTTGTACACACACGACAATAAGACTCCTTATGAGCTGATCAAAGGCAGAAACCCCGATGTTCAATACTTTCATATGTTCGGATCTCTTTGTTACCTAACAAATGATCGTGATGATCTTGGGAAAATGATGCGTATTTTATTTTAAATATATTTTTATCAAGTTATAAATTTATAAAACTCGATTCCCCTGACAACGCATTAATGATCTTTTACTCGAATATTTGCGTCTTTAACAAACGTTACTGAATATAATGATAACTAATTTATTAAATATTTTTATTTAATAAAAAGTGTTAATTAAATATTATTTAATTATTTTCCTGTCGGTACGCGTTGTTCTTGATTAAAAATCTTGCGAGGGTATATTTAGGACATTTATCTGCTTGTTTTCCGGGGTCTCGGGCAAAACTAAAAAGTTATCCGGAATGTCGTTTTACATCAAATTATTTTAGAGTCCGAGTCGTGAAAACGTGATTTAGTAGGTCGTTTTTGATAAGTCAGCTTAAGAATAACATATATCTTTTTTGTTTTCAAGTCAAATAAGTTAAAAATAACTTGCACATGAGAGATGTAATAATAAATATGATTTATTATCTAAAAATATGTTCCAAAATTTTAAACCCGGTTACGAGGTAATACCTTTTATGTGACAAAAAAAGACCAAAAGTCAAAAAGTCAAGTCATACCCAAAAAGTCAAAGGGTAAAATAGTCATTTAAAATTTCGAAAATTGCCGGATGTTACAAGATCCCAGGTATTGATAGTTCCTGGGGCGAGTCTGTCCACCCATCTTTTTGCGGCTCCGGTAAGAGTAAAGGGAAAAACACGGAGCATGACTGCGTCTTTAGAAACTCCAGGAATATTGAATAAGTCAACGATGTTGAGGACTCGGTCAATGTGATCGTGAGCATCCTCGTTCTTGTTCTCGGAGAAAGTGTCTTCCCTCAATTCGCGCATGAATTGACTCTTGATTTCGAAATTGACATTACCTCCGATTTCAGGTTTAACCACGCCCGGTGCCTGGTTTTCTCGTGACAATGCTAAGTATTGTTCCATGGTGAGAGTATCGATGTCTACTCCTGCCATAGTTCCTGCAGATATAGAGTTTAGGGAAAGAAGAGAAATAATGAACTAATCAAATTAATTCTAATTTTTAGCTCCCCGGCAGCGGCGCCAAAAACTTGATGCGTATTTTCTTTTAAATATATTTTTATCAAGTTATAAATTTATAAAACTCGATTCACCTGACAACGCATTAACGGGCAAAGAACCCGATCGTGAGTAGTGTAGAGATGGTAAATCCGAGATCGTCCCAAAAGCTAAGTTGTAATTAGTTTTAATTTGAAATGTCACGTTTAAAAATGGTTTTTGAATTGATTTGAAACGAATTTAAAGTAACAATAAAATTTATTACTGGAAATTAAAAGAGTTGGAGATATCAAGAGAGAAAACGTGCTAACCTAGTTACTTCATTACTATTTTTATGAAAACGTTTGCTAGTGCAATGTTAAACTATGGTTTCATTAGTGGTTTCTAAGGTCGATAGACTTAAGTAGGTATATTTAGTCTATCCTATACTCCCTACGATTCCGAATCAGTCCAAATCGTATAGGAGGTAGGTTATCCAGGTTGTAATGATTAATCCCAACTATTCCCAAAACTTATCTAATAACCTATACAGATTATTAACCCCCTCTGAAAGAGTTCCTGTGCTTTTTAAGTATAATGAGTGATAAGTGCGGAGACCGGTTAGTTCCTACACTAGGGACGGAGTAATAACTCCTCCCTAGTACCCAGTTGATCCCATATTGACATGATAATCTAATAATGAGCCAAGAAAGATCCAAACTACCCGTACTACCAAAACCTAGGGTTACACGATAGTCAAGGAGTATCTAACGAAACCATAATCTAACAGGAAACAAACATCATAACAATAGTAACTACATAACTAGGCCAACACTTTAAGTGCTTAGCCGCTCATGGTAACAAAAACACAGCAAGAAATAGAAGTAATCATAGATTGAAAGCTCATAATTCTTACAGTATTTATATTTGAACGATTAAATACAAAAAGTAAGTAAAGTGTGATCTCCCTTGGACTCCAGGTGGAATTCTTCGAAGGTTGGAAGCCTTTGTCGCCTCTCTAATTGGTTGTGGAGGAAGTGATGTACTTAGATTCATACATAATCCCATGTAAACAGAACTGTGACGGGTTTTGTTAACATAGCAATTATCATATCAATCCTCATATTACAAGTCCCGCCCATACAAGACTTGTAATACTTAGATTCATACATAATTCCATGTAAACAAAAATTATGACGGTCTCCGTGTAATACGATATTGTATAAAGCTATGAAGAAAAATAATATTCTTAGAGACCATTGTTTAACTTACAATGTCTGAGAACGAAGTGAGACCATTGTGCAACTCACAATGTCTAAGAAGTAAAATGAGACCATTGTGCAACTCACAATGTCTTAAGAAATGTTCTAGTATTTATATAATTAACTCTTATATAAATAAACGTACGATATACGCAAAAGATGTAAGCATATATATTATATATATGTATGTCATGTAAGCACTTAATGCAACAAGTAATGTAAGCAAGTAAGCAAGTAGTGTGTATGCACTTTGAAAATGTTTGCTGTGATGCAATGCTTGTGAAAACGGTTATAGTCTAGGGTAAAATATGAAACCTAGTTCCCTATAACCAGTGCTCTGATACCAATCTGTAACACCCCCAAAATTGTGTCGCATCGAAAATGTGTCCAGGGGAGTTACTTCATAATACACAGGGCTAGATACAAGAGTACGACCTCTAAATGTGTCGTTTGAAAAGTAATCTTGTTGATTTCCTTGAAATTGATATAACATTTGTCCCATAATTGCATCACAATGAAAAGCTTGAAAGTCATACAATGAGATTTGATCATTTGTATGTAAGTAGAAATCCATGAATGAAATCTTGTCAATTAAGACTCCAATGCACATCAAGTAAGCCAAGCATTTAATTCACCTGAGAAAAACATGCTTAAAAGTGTCAATATAAAGTTGGTGAGTTCATAGGTTTTTGTAAGTATAAATGTTAAACCAAAGTTCTGTAAAGCGTGTATGACCGTTTCAATCCTTGAATGTTCTTCCCAAAATGTATGTATGATTTTTAGAAATCAAAGAGTTGTAAAATATGCATGACCATTTCAATCCCCAAATAGTCACAAAATGTACGTATGAAAATTGGACCGCAATTGTCCAAAGTATGTATTGCCACTTTATTCAAAGCAACGTAAATATTCCTATGTGTATAAAACAATGATTACAATAACTCTAAGTTTATGAAACCGATACACTATGTACCCATCGTAGGTGTCCCCTCCAAGAACACCCGGGCAGTAATGAAAATCATATGTACCCATCGCAGGAGTCCCCTCCAAGAACACCCGGGCAGTAATGAATATGTACCCCTCGCAGGTGTCCCCTCCAATAACACCCGGGCAGCAATGAATATGTACCCCTCGCAGGTGTCCCCTCCAAGAACACCCAGGCATTTACTTGTAGTTATCCGTTCAATCCACTTAAGCTAATCCGTAATCATTTCAAAAGTAAAGTATGTATTTGTGACCAAAAATAAAGTCAAGTAATGTATCTCATAGTGAGCTATGTAAATGAGTGTGTAAACCAATTTGTAATCAACCATGTAAATGCATTTGCAAACAAGAATGTTCTCACCCCAAAAATATATGTAAAACAAGTAAAATATGGGGCTATAAACTCACCTTGATGTAGAAGGACGATTGGCAAAAATGCACATACTATGCATAACACAAACGGAAAACCAGAACGGCTTAACCAAGAAGTTGCGGTTTATCTTAACGGCTATGACCCCCCTAGCCTAGGATAGTGTATTTGGGTTTTCCGATAGATGATTAGATTAACGCGACACGCTGATAAAAGATTTAGATTTAAAGTTGTAATAGCTTGGTGGTTGGTTAAATAAAATAAATTAAAAAGTAAACGCAAAGTATGTAATATATTCCGTATATATTACATATGAAAAATAAACCATTATATAATTCATATGGTGAATTATATAATAAAGACAAACAACCAAAAGAATATATCGCAGTATATAATGCTTTACAAGTATTTCATAAGAAAATGTGAGAAAAATAATTGTAACAATATAATTTGACACGTGTTCGAAATCATCAAATAATTTAACAAAGAGTTCTCGCTTAGAAGTAAACACACGTTTTAAAGTTATGAATTAAGTAAACGATGTTTTTAAAGTTTCTACAAAAATTATGATTTATCCTTTAGTGGGGATTTATAAAATAATATTTTATAAATTATTATTTCGTTTCCTTTTTAGCAAAAAAGGGTTGTCTTATTTGTAAAAGTATAGTTTTCGTTTATTTATAGTATGATGACCAATTATAAAATCTTAAAATTATATAACTTCGTCCTTTTATCGGGTTCCTAAAATAATAGAATTATAGTGAAAATTAATAAATATAGAAATTTATAAAAAATTTGGCATGACCAATTCGTTCATAAAGCGTTTTCCATTTTTACAAAACTCAATGTTTTTCGCTTATAATCAATCCATTCATGTTGCAAATGCCCACTTAATTCAGTATATATCTAGACGAGACTAAAAATATCAAAATTAAGCTAAACCAAGCACACCGGCTGTTGTACCAAACACACCCTTACGGGCTGTTGTACAACGAACCAAACACCCCTATTAAGTTGTAAAACGCCAAACGGAAAATAAATAAATAACACTTTTATTTAACCATTTAAACCACCATTAGATCCGTTTTATAATTTACCAAATCTTGTAATACTTTTTATTAGTTGATTTTTATAAACCAAATGCACCCCTTATGTTGTAACTATCAAACCAAACAAACCCTTATGGTGAAGCTGCTAACCCAAACGCACCCTTATCGTGAATCTGTTAAACTAAACGCACCCTAAAGTTGTTTCGCAGCCAACCAAACACACCCTCGTGCAATTTCTAACAACCAAACGCACCCTTGTGCAATTTCTAACAACCAAACGCACTCTAGTGGCTCTTACGCAGCCAACCAAACGCACCCATTACGCGCTGCTGCTGAACCACCGAAACAAACACCCTTCGTGGTGTTTTCTGTTAAACCACAACGCACCCTAAGGCCGTTTTCTGTTAAACCAAACACACCCTAGTGGTGTTTATAACAACCAAATGCACCCTGCTGCAACTATAAAACCAACGCACCCTTTATGGGTCGTTAAACCTGAAACCAAACGCACCCTTGTGCCGATATGAAAACCAAACGCACCCTTGTGCAGATAAGAAAACCAAACCCACCCTTGGTGCAAATATGATCAACCAAACGAACCCTTGGTGGGTTGTCTGTTAAACCAAACGCAACCTTTCTAGTGGTTTTATAAGACCACACGCACCCTTTTGGTGCTACTATAAACCCAACACACCCTATTGTGGTGACGATGGAAATATGGTGTAGAGAGGATGGTGTTGATGTGGTGGTGAGGATGGCTGTGAAGATGATGATGACGACGGTGTTGTGGTGGTGGCGTTGAGATGATGATGAACCTGTTGGAGTAATGTATGCTGCACTTTTAGCGTGAGGATGGTGAAGGTGTGTCGATGGGGCTGACGTGGTAAGTGATTATGCAGCGGGGGAGTGATGTTTGTGTCAGGTGGTGAAAGTTTCATTAGGAGCGATGGATCCGGTAGATCGTGAAGGAGGGAGGTGATGATGGCGTGGTGTGTTGTGGCAGCGGCGGTGGGTTTCGCCGGATTTTGCCCGGCAGCGGCGTCGGCGGCTGCCAAAAGAGAGAGGCGGAGGCTAGGGTTTTCTTATTAAAATGAGAAACCCTCATTTTCTTAAACATATATATGTATATGTATTTGAAACATTGAAAATAAAATTGAAAATGTAAATTAGTCTAGGGGAAATTCTGTAAATATTATCATAGGGACCAAAAACGTAATTATTATAAAACAATGGTTCGGGAATAGTTTAAGCTACTTAACGGATGATTCAAAACACGAAACTTGCGCCATTATTCGCGATTCCAATTAATGATCTGAGAGCCACTGTCACTAAACGAGTATTTACATGACTAGTTTTCATAAACGTTGTAAAAACAATTATTTAAAATGTTTATTACTTATTTGCGTAGAGCTTTGTCCGTAAATTCAAACTTTTAATTTAAATATTCGCGTTTTTAAATAAACGCTTTTGAATAAATTATTAAATAATTTATTAAATATTTTTATTTAATATAAAGTGATAATTAAATGTAAATTTAATTATTTTTGTGTCAGTAAGCGTTGTTCTCGTTTCTAAAATTTTGCGAGGGTATTTCGGTCATTTTCTGCTTGTTTTCGGGTCTCGGGCAAAACTAAAAAGTTGTCCGAAATATCGTTTTACATCAACTTACGAATAACATATATATTTTCGTTTTCAGGTCAAATAAGACAAAAACAATTTGCACATGAGAGATATGTAATAATAAATATGATTTATTATTTAAATATGTTTCGAAAAATTTCCGGTTACGCGGTAATCGTTTTTATGTGACAATAAAAGATCAAAAGTCAAAAAGTCAAGTCGGACCCGAAAAGTCAAAGGGTAAAATAATCATTTAAAAATTCCGAAAATTGCCGGTTGTTACAGATTGGATTCTTTTGCTTCTTTTGAAGATCCAAGACATAGTTGCTCTTTCTAATAGGCACCCATGTAGCAAAAGGAAGTATCTGATCATCAAATCTTGTGGGAGCAGGAGCAGGAACATTCTCATTAGCCATTTTGTCTGCACAAGGATATCAACAAAGACTGGCAGACATGATAAGTATTTTGATGTTAGATGAGAACATTGACATGCTTCGATTGATTATGGTGAGATTAAGTTAACGTTGGTCAAGAATATCCGATGAACAGATACAAGTTAACGGGTCCCAGATGGGTGTTAACAAGGTAATTATGCCTTTAGATTAGGCCTTGAGAGGGTATTGGGACTGATGGGCCAAAACTTTAAGATTCTGGTCCAAACCGCTACCCACTTGACACCAAACCGCTGCGAGGTGAAATAGACAAACCGCTATGAAGAGGAATGATCAAACTGATATGTAATGGAATGATCAAACCGCTGTGACCAAACAGCTACGAATATTATATTTGTTTTAATCAAACTGCTATGACGAAACCGCTATCCATATTTTATTTGATTAAATCAAACCGCCATGACCAAACCGCTATCATTATTTTAATAAATATATCAAACCGCTACCAGTTAAGAAAAATTCAAAATAGCGGTTTGGATTATTTTATTAATAAAAATAAATCTTAATCAAACCGCTACCCCGTAGCGGTTTGCATGCTTATAATAATATATTGATTAATCATCAAACCGCTATCAGGCATATCTAAGCAAACCGCTATCAAGCTTCTCTAAGCAACGCTAGTCAGAAAATTACAAACCAACACCGCTATCCTAGAAAAAACAGATCAAACCGCTATCTAGAAAAACAGATCAAACCGCTAGCAAGAATAGAATGCCAGCGGACAAACAACTACATATCAAACCGCTATCAAGAACTAGCAAACAAACACATTTGAATACCATTTTGAACACTACAAGACATGCATTTGAGGCATACATTACACTCCCAATCATAAGAAACACATCACAAACACGATACAACAACGACAAATAGCATTTAGGGACTAACGGTGTTAGTCCTTGGGGACTAACGGTGCAATTTGGTTAAGGGGTTTATGGATTGGGCTGTTTGTTTTGGGCCAGTTTGTTTAATTTGGGCTTTTTATTATTTAAGGCTTTGTATAGATGGCTTAATGGGTTGATTTAGCCCATTAACTTGGGTTGGGTTGGCCCACTAAGATGCGTACGCCTTTGGCTTCGGTTTTACATGCTTTTTACAATCTCGTGCTCGGTTTTCTCCGATTTTTGCCTTGTTTTTGTCCTTTTGTAGATATCCGTTACCTGCACAGTAAATAATACAAAACAAGCATATATTTGGCATTATAAGTCCGTTTTTGGTCATTTAAGCTTGTTTTATTAAGGGAAAGGTATGTGTATTTAAGCACATACCAGGAGCGGAAGAGGATGTGGAGGTTGATAAGAGTGGTGTAACACTCTCATTTTTGACATATAGCAACGAAAGCTAATTTGTGGTATTACTTCAAAGGTTGAGTGAAATTTATAGGTTTATGATAAATAGTTGAATACAAGTCATCATAGACAGTGGGTTACGTTGTTATACACCCATAAATAGTAATAATTGCAATTGCATTTATCATAAGTGGTACTAATTGAAACACATGCAATTATCATGAAAAACAGTATTATTGCCCTAAGCTCATGCTATCAATACATTAACATGGAAATCACCGTAGTGACATTGGTTGAGGAACAAATGTCCCCGTAGAAAGGTAACTTGCCAAGGTTACCCATTAATTCAAATATAGTGCGTTTGGTTACCCCATGAACAGGTATACCAAAGGGAGTCGTCACCCCCAATAGATCTATCCACAATATCTGCGTTTACTCGCAAGTAATTAATGTTTCATGATATGGAAATAGTGGCACTGGAAGGTACTTAGGCAATAATATATCAGGATAGCATACAGTTGGAAAAACACTTGCATTCATGGTTTAAGCATGTATCCCCCTCGCGGGTTTATAAAGTACAAAAGATTTAAAATGCGAGGCTATAAACTCACCTTAACAGGGAAATCTGATTGATGGAAAAAGTATATCAAGTGAAATGCGTCCGTATGGTAGTACAATGTTATCTACCCGGGCGGGGAAGTTCAGTATATCAAGTGAAAGTAAATAGCTTCGTCACGCAACCTAGGGTAATATGTCAAGTCTTAGTGTGATTGTTTATGTTTTCAAAACTTTATAAAGTTTAACATACATCTTACTTTGATTTATTAATTTATGGAAATATTGTATCACTGTTCGGGCTATCATAATCCAGAGGCCATGTAGTATCGTTTGAGGAGCCAGGGCACTTTAAATCGTAAACCCAGCAAACTCGTCAAAACAAATATCCAAATGGAACCCCGCACATGAAATTCCCTAGTAACGTAATACGATAAGATTTTAAGTTTCTTCAAAAGCTAGTCGATGATAAATTACGTTAATTATATAACGTATTTGTTTTATAATGCGTCGATCGATGATTAATAATGATAAATGTATCGGGTTTTAATAAAATCGAGTTTTATAATATTTATATATATTTTTATAATTTATTTAAAAATATTACATTTTATATTTTTAAGAATGCAAAAATGGCAATATATACCCTTGATTTATATTTAATTTACAATATTAATCCTTTATATATATAAAGTATATCTAAATTAAACCTTTGACTTTAAAACTTGGCAAAACAGCCCCTTGTAGTTATAACTTTAGGAATATTACATTTTCAGTCCCTATAGTTTATAAATTCAAAATATTTACAATATATACCCCTTGCATGGATTTAATTTACAAAACAAGTCCAAAAACCATAATCTTGATATTTTTGAAATCCAAAAGAGTTTTGCAGCTTATGGCTTATTAGAATAAGTTAAAATAAGTTACTTTTATGAGCTTATAGCTTATCAAATGAGCTTATGAGCTTAAATATCATAATAGGGTATGTTTGGTTTAGGAATTTTAACCCGATGGGTTTAGAATTTTAGGATACGATTTAAAGCTTATAAAAATGATAGCGAAGTTTGTTAAAATAGCTTAATATATTAGCTTATGACTCATAGCTTATTAGATCATGAAAATAGCTTTTATGGGAATATAGGGTGCGTATGGTTTTAAGAAAAACCATGCGTATGGACTTATGAATCAAAAGCTTATTTCATGAGATTATAAAAGATATACAAAAGCTTTTAAGACATATTAGGAGCTTATTGAACAAGGTATGAAGCTTACTAGAACTTGAATGGGTGGAAAGTGGCTTGATATAGGTCGAACACCTTAGAATGGGTCGTGTGACCTTGAAGACGAATCAAGGATCCTATCCTTTTCTTCTATGGCTCTTAGATTCCTTAATTCTTTTTAGGCTTAACTAGATCATCTTTGAGAGAGATTTGAGTATGTGTTTGCGTTTGTGATTGATTTTGAAGTGTGGAGGGTTAGGCTTATATAGGACCGAATAACTTGGGGGCCAAGTGTTTAGGAATGGGGTGCAAGGGTTTAGGAGTGGAGTAGGGAGCAAGCTATAGGTGATAAGGTGTATGGAGATGAGGAAGGGTGCGGCTAAACATGATGGTGACGAGGCGAATGACTTGGAGAGTAAGGGTGTGAGGTGGCGGCTTCCTTGGGCTGCAAGGGTGGTGACGAGGAGCTTAGAAGGTGATGATGATGGTGCTTGATTCGAACTCGTTTAGAACTAGTTTAAGGGTTTAGGCTTAGGATTTTAGTTTAAGTCGAGCTAGGGTTTTAGGAGTTTAGGGAGAATTAGGTTTAGGTTTAAGATTAGAAGTATTTAATGGTTGTGCATAATGCACTTGTAACTTGTGCTAAGCTAGTAGTATGAAATTCAAACGAAAATGGTAGGAAAATACCTATTTTGAATTCATGCATGATTGGATTTGTACATTGAGCTTAAACATGTTGTACCATGATTTAGAAGGGTAAATGTAATTCAAATTTTATGCTATAATACTTGTACATATGCCTTGAAAGCTTACATACTCATTTTATATGTAAACATTACATATAATTAGGGTTTTGTTATAAACGTTTAACGTTTAAAGTTTAAAGTCGTTTAGATAAAATGTCATGGAAAGTAAGTTAAATAGATAACGTATTTAGTAAAATGATATTGGAACATAGACTTGACATATTAGGATGTTTATATGATATAAACATAGTTATAGTTGGCATTGGTTATTGCGTGAGCTCGTTTACTTTAGAAATGTAAAGTACGTTACATAAGGGAATAAAGCAAAAAATTTCCCTTGAAAAAGTAGTATTTAATATAATATAAGTGGAAATAACAATGATGAAAATTGTGGGTTGTTACATTCCCCCAACCTTACATAAATCTTGTCCCGAGATTTAGTTGAGTGATAGAGTGATATTTGGAAATAAAAGTTCTTAGCTTCTACAGTTTCTGGTCTGATGGCCTACTTTGTTACAATTCTGACACCTTACAGTGCAAGATCCTGTATGATGCAGTGACACTTTCTACACAGGGGATGAGGTCCATTCTATCTATGGTTTCCATAAGTCCTGAAGGTTTCCTGCCTTCCATTTTGCTGCTGGTGGTAATCATTGTTACGGTTGTTATTGTTGTTGTTACGGTTATTTTGGTAGTTGTTGTTGTTAAGATTATTGGGGTAGTTGTTGTTGTCATGATTATTGGGGTAGTTGGTGTTGTTGTTGTTTCTTCTATCATCAAACTTTGGTTTGTAATCATTGGTTCCTTGCTCAGCATCGTGCTTTGTTACCTGATCCATTAACCTCTGGGTTATGGTAATGGCTTCCTCCAAAGTTTGAGGCTTTGAAGCGGTAACATTTACTTCAATATTTCTGGGTAATCCCCCGATGAAAGCTTCCATAAGTTTCTCAGTGTTTGGTACCATATTTGGACATAAGACCGCTAATTCCTGGAATCTTCTAGCATAAGTCTTGAGATCATTTCCTTTCATAACCAAGTTGTAAAATTTGTCTTCTATTTTATTGACTTCAGTTCGAGGGCAATACTTATTGGTCAAGAGCCTTTTCAATTCAGTCCAGGCTATCTTGTCGGCTTGCTCTATTCCAATAGGTTTGGCATAGGAATTCCACCAGGACAAGGCATCCTCGGTGAGAGTACCAGTAGCAAATTTCACTTTGCAGTCCTTGGTACAGTTGCTACGAGAAAATACCGATTCAGTTCGTTCAAACCAACGAATGAGACCAACAGCTCCTTCCGTACCATTGAAGTAGAAAGGTTGGCAACTCATAAACTCTTTGTAAGTACATTTTCTTGCTACATGAGTTTCTCTTGGTCTAGTATTCCTATTTGGATTGTCAGTACTTGCCATGGTTGCAGCTTGTGCTTCCAGAGCAGCAGCAAACTTATCAGCAACGAGTTATCGGATGGAGCCTGAGTCATAGCTGGTGCTGCATATGTTGATGTTCTCTTGGGAGGCATCTATCAACATATACAAGATAACACAGAATAAGAATCCATAAAACGATATAGTCATATCATAAGTTAAGGTATGGAAATTATAATACAAGGACTTGTGATCATTTTTTGATATTACTCTCCTGCCAGGATATACCATATAGTAGTCAAAAATTTATAAGACGCTATCTACTCGCACCCGAGATGAACACTCTAACAGTTCTGACTCATTAGGTTTCTTGAGACTGGTTCACTTCCCAGTGGTTACGGTATGATCTATAATGAGTTATCTAACTCTGCGAAGATAGACTTATCAAAGGGATAGTCTGGTGGTGGTGTAGTTGACCTAACCGGTGATGAAGATCCTACTGATGAAGATGGAGATATTGGAATGGGTGATTCAACAGGTGTCTCAGCGTCTTTAGGTGGTGAAATCTTCTCGAGAGGAAAGAAATGTCAGGAATCAAACATTGGTGATAGTGATAACACTAGAGATGGAGGCAAAATAGTCGGTGGAGCAATAAGAGCTTGTGGTGGAATAGGTAATTCATTATCAGTAGCATCATATGCTTGCATGACCTTCATATATGGGTCATTATAAAAAGGTGAGAGGGCTAGTGAGGCTAAAAGATCCTTAGTTAAATCATCTGAAAAGTTAGGAGAGGTGTTTCCCGGTGAGGCTGGGAAATAGTCCGGTGAAGCCGGGATGTAGTCAGGAGAGTGTGTAGAGGAAAAAGTATCCTCAACATCAGAATCAGATAGGATAATAATAGGTTGGGGGAAAAGCAACTCGGGCTAGCGCTATGACACAACCCAGTGGAAATAACATAAGTTATTTATATATAATATAATAGTAGTGTATTATCTGCCATGGAAATTTCTTACACATACTATTCTAGAAACTGCAGTGGCACGGAGGACTTTCTTGATGGAAAAAAAAAGTAGTTATAGTGTAGGTTTTACCTTGTTCTCTTTATCAATGAGCTCTTAATACCAATATATACACCCCCATTTTTAAATATAGCAGCGGAAGCTAATCTGGGGTATTACTTCATGGATCAACAGACATAATCATAGAAAACGACTCATAAAGAGACGTTTTAGAAAATTTAGTTATCATTCAATATAATCAGAGTTTTACAAAAACAAAGGTCATAACAATCTACCTTGAATACATTAAGTTATTGTAACAAGTTTGGACGTCCTTAAGTCCAAATGCCACCTCTGTGTATAGAGTTGCTCAAATTTACCCGAGTAAAACATATAAAAGGGTCAACACAAAGGTTGAGTGAAATTCATAGGTTTATGATAAATAGTTGAATACAAGTCATCATAGACAGTGGGTTACGTTGTTATACACCCATAAATAGTAATAATCGAATACAAGTTATCATAAGTGGTAATAATTGCAACACATACAATTATCATGAAAAACAGTATTATTGCCCTAAGCTCATGATATCAATACGTTAACATGGAAATCATCGTAGTGACATTGATTAAGGAACAAATATCCATGTGGAAAGGTAACTTGCCAAGGTTACCCATTAAGTCAAATATAGCGCGTTTGGTTATCCCATGAATAGGTATACCAACGGGAGTCGCCACCCCCAATAGATCTATCCACAATATTTGCGTTTACTCGCAAGTAATTAATGTTTCATGATATGGAAATAGTAGCACTGAAAGGTACTTAGGCAATAATATATCAGGATAGCATACAGTTGGAAAAACACTTGCATTCATGGTTTAAGCATGTATCCCCCTCGCGGGTTTATAATGTATTCAAAAGATTTAAAATACGAGGCTATGAACTCACCTTAACAGGGAAATCTGATTGATGGCAAAAGTATATCAAGTGAAATGCGTCCGTATGGTAGTACGATGTTATCTACCCGGGCGAGGAAGTTCAGTATATCAAGTGAAAGTAAATAGCTTCGTCACGCAACCTGGGGTAATATATCAAGTCTTAGTGTGATTGTTTATGTTTTCAAAACATTATAAATTTTAACATACATCTTACTTTGATTTATTAATTTATAGAAATATTATATCACTATTCGGGCTATCATAATCCAGAGGTCATGTGGTATCGTTTGAGAGGCCAGGGCACTTTAAATCGTAAACCCAGCAAACTCGTCAAAACAAATATCCAAATGGAACCCCGCACATGAAATTCCTTAGTAACGTAATACGATACGATTTTAAGTTTCTTTAAAAGCTAGTCGATGATAAATTACGTTAATTATATAACGTATTTGTTTTATAATGCGTCAATCGATGATTAATAATGATAAATGTATGGGTTTTAATAAAATCGAGTTTTATAATATTTATATATATTTTTATAATTTATTTAAAAATATTACATTTTATATTTTTAAGAATGCAAAAATGGCAATATATGCCCTTGATTTATATTTAATTTACAATATTAATCCTTTATATATATAAAGTATATCTAAATTAAACCTTTGCCTTTAAAACTTGGCAAAACAACCCCTTGTAGTTATAACTTTAGGAATATTACATTTTCAGTCCTTATAGTTTATAAATTCAAAATATTTACAATATATACCCCTTGCATGGATTTAATTTACAAAACAAGTCCAAAAACCATAATCTTGATATCAAAGTTTTCAAGATCGGGATCCTACCCAAGATCGTTTTCGCCTTTGCAAGATCGAGATCGTAAGGTCGGATCAGGATCGTAAGTTCCTACTATAATGTCATTTTCTTAACAATATTTGTAATATTATACTAATCTACAAATTATTATAGATTATAAACATAAAATTATATGAATGTTTAATAGGAATGTTGTCGTAAATTATAATTATGATTTTTAAAAGAAGATTAACTTGTTGTTTTTTCTTATCTGTGAAACACAACCCATAAATTTGTAGTTTTTTAATTTGTGGTTTGAGAAAAGTATGATCGGATCGGAGTAGATCTTAAGATCTTATGGTCAAGATCGGGATCCTATAAGATCTTAAGCATGCAAAGATTCTACGTAGGATCCGGATCGTTTTTGCTTAAAATCGTAAGATCCTAAGATCAGAATCGGGATCTTAACAACCATGCTTGATATTTTTGAAATCCGAAAGAGTTTTACAGCTTATGGCTTATTAGAATAAGTTAAAATAAATTACTTTTACGAGCTTATAGCTTATCAAATAAGCTTATGATCTTAAATATCATAATTGGGTACGCTTGGTTTAGGAATTTTAACCCGATGGGTTTAGGGTTTTAGGATATGATTTAAAGCTTATAAAAATGATAGTGAAGCTTATTAAAATAGCTTAATATATTAGCTTATGACTCATAGCTTATTAGATCACGAAAATAGCTTTTATGGGAATATAAGGTGCGTATGGTTTTAAGAAAAACCATGCGTTTGGACTTATGAATCAAAAGCTTATTTCATGAGATTATAAAAGATATATAAAAGCTTTTAAGACATATTAGGAGCTTATTGAACAAGGTATGAAGCTTACTAGTACTCGAATGGGTGGAAAGTGGTTTGATATGGGTTGAACACCTTGGAATGGGTCGTGTGACCTTGGAGACGAATCAAGGATCCTATCCCTTTCTTCTATGGCTCTTAGAACAACTTCTATATCTTCCTTAATTCTTCTTAGGCTTAACTAGATCATCTTTGAGAGAGATTTGAGTGTGTGTTTGCGTTTGTGATTGATTTTGAAGTGTGGAGGGTTCGGCTTATATAGGACCGAATAACTTGGGGACCAAGTGTTTAGGAGCGGGGTGCAAGGGTTTAGGAGTGGAGTAGGGAGCAAGGTTAGGTGATGAGGTGTATAGAGATGAGGGAGGGTGCGGCTAAACATGGTGGTGACGAGGCGAATGACTTGGAGAGTAAGGGTGTGAGGTGGCGGCTTCCTTGGGCTGCAAGGGTGGTGACGAGGAGCTTACAAGGTGATGATAATGGTGCTTGGTTTGAACTAGTTTAGAACTAGTTTAAGGGTTCGGGCTTAGGATTTTAGTTTAAGTAGAGCTAGGGTTTTAGGAGTTTAGGGCAAATTAGGTTTAGGTTTAAGATTAGAATTATTTAATGGTTATGCATAATGCACTGTAACTGGTGCTAAGCTAGTGGTACAAAATTCAAAAGAAAATGGTGGGAGAATGCCTATTTTAAATTCATGCATTATTGGATTTGTACATTGAGCTTAAACATGTTGTACCACGATTTAGGAGGGTAAATGCAATTCAAATATTATGCTATAATACTTGTACATATGCCTTAAAAGATTACATACTCATTTTATATGTAAACATTACATATAATTAGAGTTTTGTTATAAACGTTTAACGTTTAAAGTCGTTTTGATAAAATGTCATGGAAAGTAAGTTAAATAGATAACGTATTTAGTAAAAATGATATTGGAACATAGTCTTGACATATTAGGATGTTTATATGATATAAACATAGTTATAGTTGGCATTGGTTGTTGCGTGAGCTCGTTTACTTTAGAAATGTAAAGTACGTTATATAATGGAATAAAGCAAAAAATTTCCCGTGAAAAAGTAGTATTTAATATAATATAAGTCGAAATTACAGTGATGAAAATTGTGGGTTGTTACATTCCCCCAACCTTACAGAAATCTCGTCCCGAGATTTAGTTGAGTGATAGAGTGATATTTAGAAATAGAAGTTCTTAGCTTCTACAGTTTCTGGTCTGATGGCCTACTTTGTTACAATTTTGACACCTGACAGTGCAAGATCCTGTGTGATGCAGTGTACACTTCCTACACAGGGGATGAGGTCCATTATATCTATGGTTTCCATATGTCCTGAAGGTTTCCTGCCTTCCATTTAGCTGCTGGTAATCATTGTTACGGTTGTTATTATTGTTGTTATGGTTATTTTGGTAGTTGTTGTTGCGATCATTGGGGTAGTTATTGTTGTCACGATTATTGGGGTAGTTGTTGTTGTCATGATTATTGGGGTAGTTGGTGTTGTTGTTGTTTCTTCTATCATCAAACTTTCGTTTGTGATCATTGGTTCTTTGCTCAGCATCGTGCTTTGTTACCTGATCCATTAACCTTTAGGTTATGGTAATGGCTTCCTCCAAAGTTTGAGGCTTTGAAGCTGTAACATTTCCTACAATATTTCTGGGTAATCCCCCGATGAAAGCTTCCATAAGTTTCTTAGTGTTTGGTACCATATTTGGACATAAGACTGCTAATTCCTGGAATCTTCTAGCATAAGTCTTGAGTTCATTTCCTTTCACAACCAAGTTGTAAAATTCGTCTTCCATTTTCTTGACTTCAGTTCGAGGGCAATACGTATTGGTTAAGAGCCTTTTCAATTCAGTCTAGGCTATCTTGTCGGCTTGTTTTATTCCCATAGGTTTGGCATAGGAATTCCACCAGGACAAGGCATTCTCTGTGAGAGTACCAGTAGCAAATTTCACTTTGCAGTCCTTGGTACAGTTGCTACGAGAAAATACCGATTTAGTTCATTCAAACCAACAAATGAGACCAACAGCTCCTTCCGTACCGTTGAAGTAGAAAGGTTGGCAACTCATAAACTCCTTGTAAGTACATTTCCTTGCTACAGGAGTTTCTCTTGGTCTAGTATTCCTATTTGGATTGTCAGTACTTGCCATGGTTGCAGCTTGTGCTTCCAGAGCAGCATCAACACTATCAGTAACTAGTTGCCGGATGGCAGCCTGAGTCATAGCTGGTGCTGCAGATGTTGATGTTCTCTTAGGAGGCATCTATCAACATATACAAGACAACACAAAATAAGAATCCATAAAACGATATAGTCATATCACAAGTTAAGGTATGAAAATTATAATACAAGGACTTGTGATCATTCTTTGATATTACATTGCAGGATATAACGGAAAATTTTGGAATCTAAGACTTCCAGAGATGAACACTCTAACAAGCATCTGACTCATTAGGTTTCTCGGGGACTGGTTCACTTCCCAGTGGTTGCGGTATGATCCATAATGAGTTATCTAACTCTGCGAAGATAGACTTATCAAAGGGATAGTCTGGTGGTGGTATAGTTGACTTAACGGTGATGAAGATCCTACTGATGAAGATGGAGATATTAGAATGGGTGATTCAACAGGTGTCTCAGCGTCTTTAGGTGGTGAAATCTTCTCGGGAGGAAAGAAATGTCGGGAAATCAAACATTGGTGATAGTGATAACACTGGAGATGGAGGCAAAATAGTCGGTGGAGCAATAGGAGCTTGTGGTAATTCATTATCAGTAGCATCATATGCTTGCATGACCTTCATATATGGGTCATCATAAAAAGGTGAGAGGGCTATAGAGAGCTAAAAGATCCTTTAGTTAAATCATCTGAAAAGTTAGAGAGGTGTTCCCAGTGAGGCTGGGAATAGTCAGGTAAAGCCGGGATATAGTCAGGAGAGTGTGTAGAGGAAAAAGTATCCTCAACATCGGAATCAGATAGGATAATAATATGATAGGGGGAAAGACATGACTATATAACAACCCAAGGGAAATAAATAAGTATTATAAATAATAATAGTAGTGTATTATCTGCCATAGAAATTTCTTTTACACATACTATTCTGGAAACTACAGTGGCACGGAGGACTTTCTTGGATGGAAAAAGTAGTTATAGTTTAAGTTTTATCCTTGTTTTCTATAACCATGAGCTCTGATACCAATCTGTAACACCCCTATTTTTGACATATAGCAGCGGAAGCTAATATAGGGTATTACTTCATGGATCAACAGACCAAAATCAGAGAAAAATGACTCATAAAGAGACGTTTTAAGAAAATTTAGAATGTATCAATCAATATAAACAGAGTTTTACAAAAAAATAAGAGTCACAAAGATCTATCATGAAAACAAAAAGTATTGAAAGATAACAAGTTTGTCCCTCCTCAAGTCCAATGCCACTCCGAGCCATAGGTTGCTCAAACCTAAGAATTAAAACATGTAAAATGGGTCAACACAAAGGTTGAGTGAAATTCATAGGTTTATGATAAATAGTTAAATACAAGTCATCATAGACAGTGGGTTACGTTGTTATACACCCATAAATAGTAATAAATGTCAATTGCATTTTACAATTATCATAGTATTAAACGAATACAATTTACATAAGTGAATAATAATTTCAACACATACAATTATCATTAAAAACAATATTATTGGACCTAAGCTCATGATATCAATACATTAACATGGAAATCACCGTAGTGACATTGGTTGAGGAACAAATGTCCCTGTGGAAAGGTAACTTTCCAAGGTTACCCATTAAGTCAAATATAGTGCGTTTGGTTACCCCATGAACAGGTATACCAATGGGAGTCGTCACCCCCAATAGATCTATCCACAATATTTGCGTTTACTCGCAAGTAATTAATGTTTCATGATATGAAAATAGTGGCACTGGAAGCTGAATATGATCCTAATAAGGTAAACACTCTTGAAATGTATAATAAGCATTGTAATGTGATGTTATTTCTAAGAATCCTATCAAACCTTCATATGCATCTATTGCTAGTCATAAGAGTGCTGAACTTAATAGAAAATTGGATTATGAGCCTACATTGTTAGAAAATGGTAATGATTTATGAGGAATTTGTGAATAATAGAAGTTGAAAGTGAAATCTTACTATTTGTGGACAATTTGTTGGTATGAAAATGCACTTTAATGAACTCAAGTACAATCTTGTGAGTGAGGTAGGCATGGATTAGGGGAAATGTTTAGCAATGATAATGAGGTATAGTACTTTAAGTTCAAAAATGAGGAAGGGATGAACTTTGTACTTGAAAATAGTCCTTTGATGGTAAGTGGTAGACATTTGATTGTTAAAAAATGAAGTCCTAAAGTGAGTTAATTCCCCTACGGGTTAAGATGTTAGATATTCCTCTTAAAGCTTGGAACAATAAGGGAATCAGTAAACTAACAAGTAGTATAAGGAAGCCTTTGATTATGGATGTTATGACTACAAACGTGTGTCAATATGGAAGAGGAAGGTTAGGTTATGCAAGAGTTTTGGTTGAGGTGGATGCTAGAAAACAATTCAAGGATGGTATTGATGTGCAATATAGAGACAGTAGTGGGAACATTTTAAGAACAAAAAAAATCAGGATTGAATACTTATGGAAACCTTCAGTGTGTTAATTTCCATCATGTATTTGGGCATACAACCAAGATGTGTAAAAAGAGGCCAAAGAATGTTGAAGAGTTAGAGAAAGAGAAAATTGAGAAAACAAGGGAAAAATTATGAACAAGGAAGCATTTATTGATACAAGAAAGAAGTAGTTCCAGCAAAACAATGTGAACACACAGAATCAACAAATGAATAGGGGAAAGAACAATAATGCAATTAATAATGCAGGTAGCAAAAAGATTAATGTGATAGCTGAGAAATTTGTCTATAGACTTAAGGAAATTCATGTTCAAGAGAAACAACAAGAAAGTAACATAAACAAGAAGACACCAAGTAGTCATGGTAACAAAAGTGTAAATGGGTCAAAAAATAATGGGAATGGTAAGCATTGTTCCAACAAGTTTGTTGTTTTAGAAGACTATAATGAAGAAGGTATGGAGAAGAGTCCGAATAAAGAACAAAAGAATGAGATAGAGTTTTTTATGAAACAAAAATTACAACCTACCCCCTATGAAACAAGCAAATGGTCTCATGTGATGGTCAATTATTTCAAAGACAGCTGGAAAAGAATGATTGATAAGGAGCTAACAAATGATGATAATAAGGATATAATTGAAGAATTCAATGGAAGATGTATGATGGAGAATGAAATTGAGGGAATGGAAGAAGGTAATTTTTCTTTTCACCAATAATGAGGAAAAGAATGTACAATCTATAAAAATGTATTTATGGAGATAAAATTAGCTGCATGGAATATTAGAGGTATGGGAACTATTGATAATCATAATGAGATAACAAAAATCATTCTGGAAAAGAAATTGAGTATTTTTGCAATTTTTAGAAACAAGGGCTAGAGGAAATGAGTTCGAAAGAACATAGTCTAAAGTTTTCAATAGATGGAACTGGCATACTAATATGTCTAAATGCAGTAAAGGATGCATAATTGCAATGGGTTGGAATTCTAATGTGATGGCTGTAAATGTCCTTTATAGCTACTGGCAAGTAATGTTCTGCCTTATGGAAACCATTTAAGAGAAAATGAAATTCTTCTTCAGTTTTTTGTATGTTGCTAATCATGGGAAGGAAGGAAAGGTTGCTATGGAAAGAGTTAACATGCCAAAAGCAAATTGTAAATAGAAGACCATAGATTATTCTTGGAGATTTCAATGTTACCCTTCATACTCATGAACACTCTGTTGGAGGATCTTTTATGACTCAAGACATGCAAGATTTCAAGGATTGTGTCTCTATGAATGAATTAGATGATATTTGCAGCTCTGGGTTTCAATTCACTTAGACCAAATCCCCTCAAAATCTTGTGCATAGTATTATAAAAAAGTTGGACAGAGTTCTCACTAATGAAGATTTTATTGATGCTTATGGGCAGGCTCATGTTGTTTTCTTACCATATATGATTTTTGATCATTTCCCTTCTATATTCCAAATGGTTTAAAGAACATTCAGAAGTCTATCAGGTTTGCTAATTACATTGTGGATAAACAAGACTTTTTGCCTACAGTTGAGAAGGAATTGGAGTTGAATATGCATGGATTTCAAATGTATAACGTAGTAAAAACAATAAAGAACCTTAAAAATCCTATGAATTACCTCAAATGGAAGAATGGAAACTTGTTTGAGAAGGTCCTGCTACTGGAAGATAAGCTCAAAGAATGGCAGACTAAACTTGATGGTGATCCATTTAATACTAAGATCATGTAAGAAGAAACAAAACAGATGCTGATGAGAATAAACTTTTGGCTCAAAAAACTAAGATTGAGTGGCTAAAGGACGGGGAAAAGGACATTATTTTTTCCACAAAGTAATTAAAGGAAGACAACACAGGAATAAAGTTGAAAGTATTTGTGATGAAGATGGGAAGAGATTTTATGGTGAAGAAGTTCCGAAAAAGATTTTGAAGCATTTTCAACAATTTTTAGGAAGTAAAATCACAATTCATCAAATGGAGGATAATGATCACATGTTCTTAAATAAACTGAATAAAGAGGAAGTGAGTAATATGATCCATAAAGTCACTGATATGGAGATCAAATAAGCTATGTTTGATATTGACACTGATAAAGCTCCAGGCCTGATGGGTTTACCTCATGTTTCTTTAAGAAAACTTGTTCAATTGTGGGGAAGGATGTATGTGCAGCCATCAAAGAATTCTTTCATACTGGAAAGCTGATTAAAGAAGTGAATGCAACCGTTATTTCTCTCATCTCAAAATGGTCTCCAAATAAAGTTTCATATTTAAGGCCAATAGCATGTTGCAATGTCTTGTACAAATGCATTAGCAAAATCCTTACTAATAGAATCAAGAGTGGTCTAGAGAAGGTTGTTAGTATTAACCAAAGTGCATTCATTCCTAGAAGAATCATCTAAGATAACATTCTCCTTACTCAAGAATTACTGAAAGGCTAAAATAGGAAGAATGGCCCTAAAAGGTGTGCATTAAAGATTGACATGCAGAAAGCCTATGATACTGTGAGTTGGAATTTCATTGAAACGGTTCTTATTAAATTTGGTTTTCATGAGCAAATAGTGAATTAGATTATGACATGCATTAGCTCATCTGCATTCTCCATGTGTGTAAATGAGCATACCTATGGCTATTTTAATGGGGCTAGGGGGTTAAGACAATGTGATCTAATATCTCTCTATCTATTTACTTTAGTCATGGAGGTTCTCAATTTAATCTTGATAAAAAAAGACTAAGGTTGAGGGGAATTTCATATATCACACAAGGTGTAAGGATCTTGAAATTGCTTATTTATTATGTCATGGTGATTTGCATTATATCTCTACTATGAATAAATCATTAAATGAGTTCAACAACTATTTTGTTGTTGCCTAACTTGAATAAGAGCACCATATTCTTTGGAAGTGAACTACTCAAGATCATTCCTTACATTGTAGGAAAACTCCGAATGAAATACCTTGGTATGCCCTTGTTAGCTAAGTGTATGGGAGTCAATGACTGTAAGCAGCTTATTGATAAGGTGAAAGATATAATTGGCGATTGGTAAAACATGTTTATATCATATGTTGGCAGACTTCTACTTATCTCTTCTGTGCTAGTCTCAATGCAAACATATTGGGCTTTTGTTTATCTGTTACCAAAAACTATTGTCAAAGAAATTGACAATGTTATGAAAAAGTTCTTATGGAGTCATGTCAGTAATAACATTGTTAAAGCCAAGATTGCATGGAAAGTGGCATGTAAGCATAAGGATCAAGGATGTTTGGGCATCAAACTTGTGGGATAGTGGAATGAAGTTCTGCTTATGAAGAACATTTGGAAAATTGTGGAATAAAAACAAACATTATGGGTACAATGGGGTCAATATGGTAAAATTAAATGAAAGGAGTGTTTAGGATATTGAAATTGATGATAATGACAGTTGAGGGTGGAAAAAGCTAACAAAGTTGAGGGATAAGATGTGGCCACATGTATTTCATAATATTGGCAATGATCACACAACTTATGTATGGTATGCCAAATGGAATCTAAGAGGTCCTTTATCTAATGTTATTACCAAAAGGACAATTATGATGCAAGACTCACTGACAATGATAAAGCGAGTAATCTAATTGTTGATGTAAGATGGAAATGGCCTAGTGAGTGGTATGGAATATTCCTAATGACGAGATCAATTAAGGTTTATCCCTTAAAAAACAGTTGTTTGAATTACTAAGAAGGGAAAACAAGCTAATTTTACCACAAGGGATGTTTGGCTAGACTTGAAGAGCCAATATCCTAAAGTCACTTGGTATTATATAGTATGGTTTTCTCAATGCATATCAAGACTATACGATGGTATCAAAGCAATGATCTAAATCTTATTTAACTATCAAACAACCAAGAAATAAACCCGTTGACACAAATAGTCAACAATACAATCTCCAAAACAATACAAGATCAAATTATTATCTATGTGATAATAACCAAATGATTACAAAGCTGACAAGATCAAGGTGATCTTAGTCGAATGATTACAACTGAGCGATTGAGAGAGTGATGAATATTAGGGTTTGATAAGAGCGTATGAAAGAGAGAGTGAGATAATCAATTTTGCTCTCTATCCTTTCTTTATATACACGAAGAACTTCCACAAAGACCCCTCAAGTATCAATCAACTTCAAAACAACACCAATCTTTATCATAGCAACTTCTAAAAATGCATAACCAGCCCCTCAACTTTTATAATTGCAAAAAAACCAAAAAATTAGAAACCAAAGAATAAGCTTATCTTCAATAAGGACTTATTTAGCTCAGATTATAGCAAACTAGTGGTTATTTGAACATTCCCCCTTAATCTGACTACTAAATAAGTCAAACTTGCCCAATTTTTCACACAAAAACTTATGTTGATATACAAGTAAATGCTTTGTCAAAATGTCTGCAATTTGGTGTGATGCACTAATTTTCTTAGTGCTCAACAGCCCTTTTGCAATTTTTTCTCTGATAAAGTGAACATCAATCTCAAAGTGTTTTGATCTTTCATGGAATACAGGATTAACAGCCAATTGTAAAGCAGTCTTATTATCACAAAAAAGATCTATAGGGAGAGTTGCTTTAGTTTTAAGATTCATAAGTAACTTTTGTATCCAAATAATCTCACATGTTGCAAAAGATAAAGATCTATATTCTGCTTTTGTGGATGATTTGGATATTGTGTTTTGTTTTTTACTTTTCCAGGATATCAAGCAATTATTAAAGAAAACACAGTAACCTATAACAGACTTTCTAGTCTTAAGGCATTTGGCCCAATCTGCATCACTGTAACCACAAATGGTATCTCTTATATCAGGATATTTTTATCTTATACCTTTACCAGGAGCACCTTTGAGATACCTCAATACATTCAGAGCACTACTCAGATGCGATTTAAGGGTAGAATGCATATGTTGAGCTAAGCAATGAACTGAATAAGCAATATCTGGTCTAGTATGAGTAAGATATATGAGTTTGCTAAGAAGTTTTTGATATCCAGTAATATTATCAAGTAGAGGATCATCATCAGTTGGTTCATAAGATAAAACAGAGTTAGGAACCATAGGAGTGGATACTGGTTTACAACCAAGTAACCCATAATCTTTTAAAAGCTCAAGACAATACTTTCTTTGAGTTAAGCACGAATCTTTATCAGATCTAATTACTTCAATGCCAAGAAAATATTTCAGAGGACCCAAGTCTTTGATCTTAAATTTTGACTTCAAGAAAACTTTGAATTTATCAATTTTATTCACACAATTTCCAGTGACAGCAATATCATCAACATAAATAAGCAAAGAAATAAACTTGTTATCTTTTGTCTTTGTAAAAAGAGAGTGATCATTAATAGATTGAATAAATCCATTTTCTTTAAGAATTGTAACAAGTTTTTCATTCTACTTTCTTGGAGCCTTTTTAAGTCCATAAAAGGACTTAACAAGTTTGCAAACTTTGTTATTATTTTCTTTACTTGCAAATCCTTTAGGGATTGTCATATAGATATCTTTATCAATATCCCCATACAAAAAAGCATTATTAACATCTTGTTGGAATAGAGGCCAATTATTAGTAACAGACAAAGTAATTAGACATCTAACAATTGACATTTTCACAACAGGTGAAAATGTTTCATCAAAATCAACACCATATTTTTTACTACAACCTTTAACCACCAATCTAGCTTTATATCTATCTATATCACCACTAGATTTGTATTTGATTTTGTAAATTCATTTATTGCCTATGGCTATTCTTCCAAGAGGTAAATCAGTAATAATCCAAGTGTGATTTTCATTTAAAGCCTTAATTTTTGAATTCATAGCATCAATCCAATTACTATCCAAAACAGATTCTTCATAACAAGTAGGCTCAATACTTTTATTAAGAGCAGTAGCAAAACATAAACTATCAGGATTAAGATTAGCATAGTGAACAACTCTTTCAACACCATACTTAACTTTTCCTTCAACTATAAAGTCATTTAAACTAGAGGGTAATTTAGTCTGTCTAGAAGACCTTCTTAGATTGTTGACTGGCAATTCCTCAGTATCAGAATTAATTTATGAATCATCAATATCATTTATAAAATCTGTTTCATTTTGAACATTGCCCTCAGGGTGTGTATTATTTGTTTCTTCCATAGAAGTTGCATCAGAGTCATTATTACCCTGATTATTATTATCAGGACTCAACTCTGAGCCATCATCATTGGAAGACACTCTCCCTTCATCATTGGGTCTTTTAGGGTCTTCATTGTCAAAAAAGTTTTTGTGATTTAGTTCTTTTGTTACACTAGACTCAAACTCAGATTTTTTTAAATTATTTTTCATTTTAAAAGGGAAAACTGTTTCATAAAATTTAACATCTCTGGAATAGAAAACAATTTTATTTTCAAGACTCAGAAGTTTATAACCTTTTTAGTATTAGAATAACCAATAAAGACACATTTTTTAGACCTGCTACTAAACTTATCATAATTGTTTAAAACAATGGCATAACAAAGACAACCAAAGACCCTAAAGTGAGAGAGTGAAGGGTCATGCCCATACACAAAAAATAAGAAGATTTGCAAAACAACACTGAAGAAGGTATCCTGTTAATAATATAAGCAACAATTAAAATACATTCAGACCACATGTATAAAGGTAATTCCCCCTGAAACATAACGAATCTAGCAACATTTAGGAGATGCCTATGTTTCCTTTTTGCAATTCCATTTTGTTAAGGAGTATAAACACATGTTGTCTGATGTAAAATACCTTTTTCATTAAAAAAACCTTTGAAGTTTATTATTAACAAATTCATATTCATTATCACTTCTAAAAGTTTTAACATTTGTTTCAAACTGATTAGTGATCATTTGAACAAAACTTACAATGGAATCATAGACATAATCCTTTCCTTTTAACATATACACCCAAACAGCTCTAGTAAAATCATCTACAATAGTAAAAAAATATCTAAAACCATCTCTGCTAGTAATTTTATATGGACCCCAAACATCTAAATGAACCAATTCACCAATTTTACTAGATTTATGATCACTTAATGGAAATGGCTCTCTAGTCTGTTTAGCTTTACTACAAGTATCCAGAGATGTTCAGAAGTAGTCTGACTATCTAGATTAAGAGAACCCTTAAGAACATCAAGAGTTGGATCAGCAGGGTGACCTAGCCTTTGATGTCAAAAGGTTCTGGACACAAAACAAGTAGATATACTACAATTAGAATATAACAATTACTTTTAAATCATGAATATAACAATTACTTTCATTAAAGCCTACAAATAGTTTATTATCTCTTAAAAGCTTATGAACAGAAAGAAGACTAACAATATATTTAGGAACAACAAGAACATCATATAAAATAATATTATCATTAAGTTTCAAATCTCCAATTTTAGTAATCAAAGCCTGAGTTCCATTAGGATGAATAACAGTAAGACCAAGATTTGAAATATCCACAACATTAATCAAGAATTTTGCAGAAATAGTCATATGTTGATTAGCCCCAAAATCCACAATCCAACCCATACTTATATTACCAACAACAAAATCTGTTTTTCCATTAAAAAATCTTTGAAAGTTTATATTAAACTTGACACTTCCATTAAAAAAAATGCCTTTAAAATTAAGAGAATTTTTACCTGACATATTTGCATTAGCAAAAGAGACCCCATTATCATTTAATAAATTCATAAGTCTTGTTAACTGCTCATTAGAAAGAGAAACAAGAGATTTGCTAGCAGCATTGCTATTAGCATTATTAGATTGAGGATCAACGGTAGTATTATTACTAGTCACATGCCTTGAATTAGGAATAAAATTCTTCTTGACATAACCAGCAGGGTAACCAACAATCTCAAAACATCTATCAATAGTATGTCTAATTTTATTGCAATTAGTACACTTGAGATTAGGATTAGGACCTCTGGTATTATAATTTGACCCTTTGTTATAACTGTTGTTGTTATTATCCTTTTTCTTATCAACAAATTTAGCAGCAAAAATAGTAGCAACAGGTTTATTAGCCCTATTAGAAGTAATGTTCCTATGAGATTCTTCACCACTCACAATAGCAAAAGCAGCTTTTACTAATGGAAGCGGTTCTCTTGTTAGAATATTACTTCTTATGGCCAAATAGTTATCACCTAAATCCATAAGAAACTGCATCAATTTAATAAGTTGATTATGTTTTTTAAAATGTTTAGCAGCTTCACAAGTACAAGCAGGCAAACTAACCATAACATCAATTGCTTCCACAAAGAGTTCAAATTATTATAGTATTCAGCAAGAGAAGAACCACTCTGAGTTAAGGAATTTATATTCTTATGCAGATTAAAAACAACAGAACCATCAACCTTATCATAAGTTTCTTTAAGATCATTCTAAAGCTCATAAGCAGATTTAGCATATATAGCACCAGCATATAAATCAGGACTTAAAGAATTAAGAATCCAAGTAAACACAACAGAATTACACATATCCCATTGATTAGCAAGAGCAACATCAAAATCATTCTTTTTACAAGTGCCATCTATAAAACCAATTTTATTATGATTTCTTAAAGAAAATGTCATAGCAATACTACACACCTTATAATTCTTAGTACCAGTAAGTTTGACAGTCACAATAGGTGAGCTACCAGTATCATTAGGATGTAAATATAAAGGATCACCAAAAGTCAAACTAAGACCTGAACTACTAGGTTTTGAAGCATCATCACCAGCCATGATATAAAATCAAGATAACAAATAACAGATAAGAGAAATAATAATAGTTCCCAGGCTTTCACACCACTTAAGTGGCAGATCAAGGGCAGAACAAGCACACACAAGACAAAATATAAAGATGCAAGAATGAAAAAAAGGTGTTACAGAGCAAAAAGCAGCAACGAAAGAGATATATAATTTGACTTTGATTCACTTAGTCAAAGAACAAATTAGAACAAATTATCCTTTGATTCACTTGGTCAAAGGATCCTTGAACCCAAATAATAACCCAGAACAGATCCCTAAAAATTAGGGTTTTAAGATCAAACCCTAATTTTACCAGATCAAATAAGATACCATCAGAAATCAACAAATCCACCAATCAATAATACCAGACAAGCTCCAATTGAAGAATCAGAACCAGAAGAAACAAAACCCCCAAATAAAATCGAAACCCTAGAAATCAGATCTCAAACAAATCAGCAATCTGGCTCTGATACCATGTGCGATGGTATCAAAGCAATGATCTAAATCTTATTTAACTATCAAACAACCAAGAAATAAATCCGTTGACACAAATAGTCAACAATACAATCTCCAAAACAATACAAGATTAGATTATTATCTATGTGATAATAACCAAACGATTACAAAGCAGACAAGATCAAGGTGATCTTAGTCGAATGATTACAACTGAACGATTGAGAGATTGATGAATATTAGGGTTTGATAGGAGCGTATGATAAGAGAGAGTGAGATGATCAATTCTGCTCTTTATCATTTCTTTATATACACGAAGAACTTCCACAAAGACCCCTCAAGTATCAACTGACTTCAAAACAGCACCAATCTTTATCATAGCAACTTCCAAAAATGCATAAACAGCCCCTCAACTTTTATAACTACAAAAAAAACCAAAAAACTAGAAACCAAAGAATAAGCTTATCTTCAATAAGGACTTATTTAGCTCAGATTATAGCAAACTAATGCTTATTTGAACAAAGACACACATTTATTACGTGGCTGACATTACATAAAAGATTGTAGACTCGTGAATTAATGAAAAATGGAACACTTGGATGAGTTTAAAATGCTCATTGTGTGATCAGTGCAGTGATTATGTTCCACATCTTTTCTTTCATCGTTGCTTCTCTAGGAAAGTGTGGGATGCTATAAAGGTGATGATTATATTAGATCAATCAAAATATGAGTGGAATGACATTATTAGTACATTGTAGGATAAGCACCACAAAAACAATATCAAAAGCGTTGGAACTACTACTTGTATCTATGCTATTTGGAGGGAAAGAAATATGAGAATATTCCAAGATGAAAAGATAAATGAAGATGTTTTGATTAAAACTTTGAAAGAAGAGATTAAGTGGAAACTTGCTAGCTTAACGTCAAGAAATCAAAGACAGATTCTACAATCTTTGAGAAGTGGGGAATTAATCCTAATCATACAAGCATAAACTGCTAGAAGTTAAAAAGGGTTATGGTATGGATAACAACATCTAACAATTATGTTTGTATGCAGATGGCCTAATACATTGGTTTTTGGAATCTTTCTGCAAATGAATCACTTCTTTATTGCAGTGGATGATGTTGGATCATTGCAATGAATGATGTGAGGATTTGCAGTTAAAGGTAATACCTTAAATCATAAAGAAGGTTTCCTGTAGATGGTGGAATGCCAGCTTGATGAAGCCTAGGTTACTGATTCAGTTATCTCCTAAAAAGGTGTTGGGGGACGAATTGGAAGTAGTACTGGGTAATGTAGTCAAGTGGGATATATCCTTGAGCAACTTTGCGCCTATGAGTGATGTGAGTCTCTATAAATGTAGCTCTTGGCACATGAGACTCAATGGAACAGGAGTTTTAACTCTGTTTATGATGATGCCCTGGATAAGAGCCTCTAAGCTCATATGAAAGGGATTCATGTGATCTTAGGTAGGGTGTTTGTTAAGTGGAAATGTAGTCATAACAAAGTGTTTCTCCATGAAGGCCAAAGTATGTCTTATCTTGAAGGACACCTTAGTAAAACGGTGAATTTCTAGCTATGTAGCGGTTGTATTGTTTTTCAGTATTGTTAGAATTAATAGTATGTTTTATTAGACTTGTTTTAGGTTAGTTTAGTTTAGGCCCGTTTGGGTATTAGGTTTTCTATGTTTTCTATAAATTTCCCTGTAAACTCGTTCATTATAATCAAGTTAATACAATGTAATCGTTTGGTTCATTATCACTTCCCCTAACTCTGTTTACAAGTATGTTTCATTGGACGTCATAACACGGGCATGTCCATGTATGACTAGTGATATAAAATGATGTATGATTTGTTGTTTATTAATATAATTCACCATTTCAAAAAAACGCTTGATGCAATGTGTATACATTTCACGATATAGTTTTGTTGTTGTAATAGTTAGAATCCACATTATTCTGGTAACGAGTTTCCTGTTTAATGTAAAAGTGAAATAGGTGAGATTTTTACGGTGTGTTAGAGAAATTTTATCAAAAAATGGATAAGCAATATAGATCGTGGACCGACCGGAGCAAACATATTTCGGTTCGTTCCTTGGTCTACTCTTTTTTTTTCAATCATCCGTCCGGTCTGTTTAAGTCTTAAGAAAATAACCTGTATATAATTATGTTTTGTTAGACGTGACACTGTCATGACCGATTCAGTCATGAACTTTGAACTCGATAGCTTTTCGATCCGGTCCTATTTTTGACAATCATCAGCCCTACCTTGGATATCAGTTGGGGGGGGGGGGGGGCAGCGACAGGGAATTGAAGGATGTGTTTGGAAACAAGCGTTAAACTACAAGCAGTAAGAATTTTAAATGAAAAACTTGTTTGGCAACACCTGAATAAGCGTTTGAATATTATTTAACCATTATATCTATGCCCTCAAATATAAAAGTTATAATTTCTCTAATAATTAGTTTATATGTCCTTTTTCGTAATTTTACACTTTTCAATTACAGCTTACACAGCTATGTGACCAAACACATTTTTTAACCAGCTTACTACTCCTGCTAACCGCTTTTACTTGGTGCTCCTGCTATTGCTATTGCTATTGCTTATTCCATACCTATTGCTTATTCCCTATTGCTTATTCCATACTGCTACCTGTCAACCCCAGCCACTTTCCTCCAAATTTCCTCTCCGGGATTATCTTCTCTATTTCCTGCCAACACTCATCACTTGATAAACCCCCATTTCACACACACAAACACACACACACTAATTAAACAAAACAAAAATGGCGTTTAAACGCCCAACAAATGGCCGGTCACCGTTAGTCAACCCACAACGTCAAATCACTTCCTTTTTCACCAAACCCTAACCTTAAATCAACACCTTCACCTTCACCTTCATCACTCCAAACCAAAATCACCAAAAAATACCACCAATCACCACCCAATCACCTTCACCTTCCTCCAATACTCAAACGCCAAAATACGGTCTTGAAGACGTTAACAGTAGGATTAAGGTTTACTGGCCGCTAGATAAAAACTGGTACCAAGGCTATATAAAGTCATTTGATGTGAATACTAGTAAGCATTTGGTACAGTATGATGATTCTAAAGAGGAGGTGTTGGATTTAAGTACTGAGAAATTTGAGTTGCTTGAAGAAGAAAAGGCGAACAAGTTTCGGAGATTGAGGCGGTTTTTGATTGACGAGGATGAGGAAAGGGTGGAGGAGGGTTTGGAGAGTGGAAATGATGATGATTCAGAGGACGAGGATTGGGAAATGAAAGCCGAGAAAGAAGTGGTTGAGGTTGAGGAAATGAAATTGGAGGATTTAGGTTTGGTTAATGAAGATAAAGAGGAGGAACAAGTAGAAGAGGTGGTTAATAAAGTCACCTACTTTTGTAAACAATGATGTAGTTGGTGATAGAGCGGATAGGTTTACCGCACCAAAGGAAGAGAAATGTAGGTGGCTTTGCATTTTCAGTTAACTTAAGATACTTAAACTGACAGTAGGTTGTAATTTGATTGTGATCAGGGGTACACTGAAGCTCAGCTAAAAGAATGTCTAGAGGAATATGCAGCATTGAACGTGTGGCAGATCCATCCCAACTCGTTTGACATTCGATTTATTGATGCTTAAACTGTGCTTGTCCAATTTTTTAACATTTCTTTTGAATCAAGTTAAAGATGACTATGTTGCATCTTATTACTGGATGGCTTTATAGTACTAGGTTGGTTGCTAATGACTATGATTTTGCTTATGACAACACTCCAAAACTGTTTACACAGAAGCATTTGGTTCATTCTTTTTTAAGGCGGGGCTGCTAAAGGCAATGTCAGTAAGACACAATCTCAATGATGTAGCTGAAGTTGCCTTATGTTCTGATTTTTGAATAAAAACCCAAGTAAACAAAGCATTGGCTTCAACCCAATTTAATTTGTATGTATCTTAAACTTTGATATTTATATAGGTTTGTGCCGATGCCAGCTACTGCACAAGTATACAACTATACATCACAAAAGTAATAACAACACCATAATCCATAATGTGTCACTCTTGAAAGTTAAAACACCTTGAAGTTACGGCTGTATGAATAATGTCAAGAGTAGCTACGAGTTATAACTTATATGTATGCTTGCTATTGAGCTTAAGCCTTCCACACACCAAAACTAAGGGGTTGTGAGATCTCTATAATTTAGCGAGATCAACTTCTGCAATCACGTCATTATAAAAGGTAATGTGAAGTCTAAAAATACGTAATAAACTTGTTAAAAAAACACGAAATACGTAACAAACTAAATCTATTACTAGTATTGCCAATATTCATTCAAATTTTCAACAAAGTAGATAATGTTACCGGCTGGTAACAAGTTAACCAGTTACAACCTCCACGTGGCATATTTGTTTGACCCTATATAACGTGAGTTGACTACACTAACACCACAAATTTCACCCCTTTCGTTATCATAGTTTCTCCTAAATTATTAACACACACTTTGAACCCTAATAATCAGAAAGAAGACAATTGAGGTTGCTTGAAATGTTATAAGGTATATTACATTCTAAATCTTTGTTTAATTGTTCAGATCTTTAATTTTCCTAATTTTTAAAGCATCAATTTGAAACCCTAATTTTCAATTTCAGGTAATTACATGGCTGTTTTTACTCTTAACTTGTATCACGATGGGATTTTTGTTCCAAACCCACTTAAGTACTTGGAAGGAGGGTTTAAAGTTGTTAATGATATCTAGTTTGAAGATATGCGATTGGTGACCTTTTACAGGTTGTTACACGGTTAGTGCTTAATCCCCCTAAAGGTTTGTACTATTGTCTACCTGGTACAACGCTGACTAGAGGTATTAGGCCACTAAAAACAGAAAAGGATATGGAAGCATTTATTAAAGTAGGCTTTGAAAATGGATTTAAGGTTGAATTGTATACTAAGTGTTATGATTATGATGTTATGGGATACACTAATAATGATAATCTTCATAGGATTGATGAGAACATAAACAAACCTGATGATGTGTGTGAGGAATATGATGAGGATCCCGAGAACATAGATTTCCATGTAGAAGGGGAACAGGATGTAGTGTTTGAGAAGTTGACTATTGATGACCCTTTCTTAACAAAACTGGTAGGTAAGGGTAATTTCATAGGAAGTAGAGACGATCCTATACCCCAATTAAGTGGTAAATACATCCTTGAAGAAAATGATCCTGATGATAATCTTATAGATGCTGAGTATAAGATCAAAAAGGGTGTTAGGTATCCTTCCTATAACCCTGAAACAGCTTGGGATAAGTTTCAACCAATACTTGACATGAAATTTGAAAACCCACTACAGTTAAAAAATGCACTAGCTGATTATGGTGTCAAACATGGATACCAGTTGTGGTTTTATAGGAGTAACAATAAGTATTTACTTGTATATTGTGGTAGAGATATAGAGTTAGGTAGATGTGCTGGTAGGAGAGGAACGAATAAGAAGAAAAAAGCTGCAGCAGAGGGTGATAAGGTGAAAGGAAAGAAAGTTGCAAATGCTAGTGATAAGGTGAAAGGAAATAAAGTTGCAGAAGATACTGTAACAACCCGCAATTTTCATCAATGTAAATATCCATCTATTAAATTAGATGCACTATAATATCCATCTATTATATATATACCACCTTTCTACAGGGAAATTTTTACTTTATCTCATTATGCAACGTAACTTGCATCTATCTATGTTTATATCATGTAAACATCTTAATATGTCAAGTCTATATCTTAATATCATTTTTACCAAGTACATTATCCATTTAACATACTTTTCAAAATGTTATATCAAAACAAGCATTAAACGTTAACGTTTATATCAAAACCCTAATTATATGTAATGTATACATATAAAATGAATGTACAAGCCTTTAAAGCATGTGTACAAGTATCATAGCACAGTATTTGAATAACTTTTCCCTCTAAAAGAATGTACAACTTTCTAAAACTCAATGTATAAGTCAATAATGCAAGAAAGTCAAACTATGTCATTTTACCTCCAAATTCATTTAGTTTCTTACTACCACTTTAGCTCAAGGTACAAGCACTTAATGCATGACTCCTAAACCCTAAAATTAAACCCTAAGTCATTCTAAAACCTAATCTAAAACCCTAAACCCTAAACAAAACCCTAAAACCCTAATTTCACTTTATACCTAAAACTAAACCTTAAAACTAGGTCCTAAACCTTAATCCTAAACCCTAATCCTTGTAACACCCCCAAAATCGTGTCGCAGCATAAGTATGTCCGGGGGCGTTACTTCATAATACAACATCACAAGGTACAAGAGAACGACCTCTAAGTGTCGTTTGAAAAGTAATCTCATTGATTTCCTTGAAATTGATATAACATTTGTCCCATAATTGCATCACAATGAAAAGC
>BQNB010000046.1:0-95327 GCA_026074375.1 Tanacetum coccineum
TCAACGGAAAAAGAGTTGAAAAGTGGGGCTACGAGAACTCATCTTAACAAGATGATAAGTAGATGAGTATATGACAGTCAAACAACGGCGTGCGATGGCTTCCAGACACTACCTAGCAATAAGTTTGACTTAGCTTTATGTTTGAAATGTGTACATAAAAGTGATGCATGGGAGTTTTGAAAATGTTCTGTGTTACTGCTTTTAGTAATATTGGTTGTGTTGTGGTTGGTGATTTAAACACGGAGAAGATATGATAAGTATGTACTTTAGATTATATAGACTTATGTTATTTAAAAAAATAGACAAGTAAAATAACAAGACTTAGATAATAAAGGCAATGAATATGTTCCGGTAAATCCATCCAGTAAACCCTATTTACCTTGTTTAATCGTATTTGTTATAAGAAATGACACGTTTTAATTATACATAACGATTCAGAGAAGTTTTATAAAATATATAAAATTATAAAATGTATTTTTTGTCTTTTAGTCGATTTATTAAAATAATAATATATTCTTATTCGTCATAAAGGTAAGTTTTCAAAAATATTCTAAGTATAGGATTCTTACAAAATTTTGGCATGACCCGTTCGTTTATAAAACGTTTTCCAAAGTTTTTAAACCTTATTTTCCAAACACTTTTCCTTAATAAATCAACCTTTCAACAATTTCCCAAAATCTATGTTTTCGCAATGATTTACCAAACACAAATCTCTCAACGAATACCCTAACTATTTTAATATGTACACTAATATGAACTTGTCTATAAAAATCCGTTTAAAGTGTTTAAACAACTAGTCTAAGCTTATTGGGCCTTAAGGCCTATTAGTAGTCTATAGTATTGTCATTTGTTTTAAAAATTCATTTTAGGCCCATTAACAAAGCCCATTATAAATATAAGTCCAAACAATAATTATCAAAATAAGTCGGACCATAATAAGGTCCACAATAAGCCACGACTTATTGGGCCTTATTGGGCCGTGAGCCTCATAAGCCCAAAACAAGTATGTTTAGCTTATTAATAAGCTAATAAGCTACTTAGTGTTTTTAGTTATCAAAATAAGCTATCGAAATAAGTTATAAAAATACGACAAAAGAGGTAAATAACCTCAAACACCTCCTTTTTGTTTCTTGTAGTTTTTGAACCTAAATAAGCCCAAAATAAGTTATATTAAGCTTTTTGAAAGCTTATTTTTAAGCTAGATGATAAATAAGCTACTTAGTACGTAAATGTTTTTTTTCCTCCAACACAACCAAAATAACAAAATGATTAACCCTTTGTGTCCTTGTCCCTAGTTTGAACTAACCAAACACCTCTTTTTATTCATTTCAAAATTTTAACGTTTGATTTTTTAGAAAACGCACCGTACAACTAACATCTATGCATCATTAGCTATATAAAAGTACAAGGTAAATTGAAATTTAAAGACTTACAAAAGAGGGTTTTGAATACGAGATCGACACGAAAACAAACAACCCAAACATTGTTTTTCTTATACCCAAACCTTTTAGAATCAACCCCATGTTTTTTATCAATGTTGGAAAATTTATGAATTTGTTAGTGTGTGTGAATTCGGACGAGACCAAGGAGAGGAGATGAGAGCAAAAATTTGATGTGTGTGTGTGTGTGTTTGAAATAAGAAATGGGACAAAAGGAATATATATAAAATAATCAAGGACTAGACAAGGTTCCTAAATTTTTGCCTTGTTATGTAACACCCCCAGATCTGGGTCGTAGCGAAATGTGAATATATCCAAGAGCATTACTTCATAGATCAATAGCACAAGATATAAGAACGACCACTAGACGTGTTGTTTGAAAAAAAGATACATTGGATTAACAAAATACTTGTTTATTATATAAGTTCCTGGCTTTAAATTGTTCAACAGTATAAATAAAGATTTCGGTTTATAACAATTGTCCCCAAAATGTAATAAGACCCCAAATCTTTAATATGACTCTTCAATTATTGACTTCCAATGTATCACTGCACCTCGTGCCTTATTGACCTGAGAAAACATGCTTAAAACGTCAACATAAAGTTGGTGAATTCATAGGTTTATGTAAATCAATAGTAGGACCGCAAGATTTCCAAGTGTATGATTAAGCAACAAATGCAAACATCATAAAAAGTAATTACGTTTTCCTAAGCTTATGACACTGAAGCTCGACATGTATGAATGCAATAAATTGCCAATAAATGCCCGTGAATGATGTTCTAACCCTCAACATCCCAATCCGACATGGTATACGTTTGTTGTCCGGCAACCCGGCACAGTGAGCGCTACTCACCCAAACGGGGATGTCAATCCCAAATAGATCTATTTATAACATTCGCGCTCACAACCTAGTGATTGACAGTTCATGATAAAGGGCTCAGTGGGTTATCGCTACTTAGGCAAACACGTAATCATAGTATAAAATGTACACTTGCGTCCAATTTGTAAAACAAAGCATGTTCTCACCCCAAGGATGTAAATCATTTAAATAATTGTAAAACATGGGGCTATGAACTCACCTTAGTGAATAGTCCTCTGAAAATGATAATATATATATATATATCCAAGTATGAATCACACCGTCAAATACCTAAGTAAATACGGCCAGTCTTAGTCCACAAGTTTAGGCTAAAGACTCAATGTATAAACTATAATAAATTTCTAGTTTATATATACTGTTATCACTTGTGTGGTGGTGCACATGTCTATTGTATTTGTATTTATGTGATGGCTCTTGGGAAACGTATAAGCGTTGTTAATAATTATTCATATTTATTAAGCCGTGTTCGAAACCGAATAATATCCGAATATATTATAACTCATCCGATTCGTTAAGTGTTTATAAAAATCACTTTCGTTTACAAAATACCCTTAAGTTTCTTATAATTACAAAACAGCCCCTAGGTTTATGAAATATACAATATTTACATTTTAAACCCTTAAGTTTCTAAAATTACACTTTTAGTCCTCTAACTTTACATGGTTGCACTTTAGGTCCTTTAATGTTTGAACCAACCCCTTAAGTTCCAGGAATGACAGAAAAAGTCCCTATACTTTTAAAATCATTCATTGACAGTTTTGACCCTATAGTTTACAAATTGACACTTTTAGTCCCTTAACTTGTAAAAATCGCATTTCAACTCCAATTAAGTTCTAACCAGTGGCATTATGTTTCGTTAAGTTCCAATAAGTCAAATAAGCTGTGGTCAGCCTATAAATAAGCTCGGACGAGCTTATTTTGGATTATTAAGCTTATTTGGCCCTATTGAGCCTGTTAAGGTCCAATAAGTTATCCAATGGTCCAATTAAGATTTCAAAGGCACTTAAGTTCTCATTAAGCCTATTTAAGTTTGTTTAAGCTGAAAATAAGCTCAGGAGAGCTTATTGGAGCTTATTCAAGCTTATTGGGCTAGTGAGCCCAATAACTCAAACCCGAAATACATTAAAAAGGTTTCCTTAGCATTTTAACTTATTTCTTAGACTTATTAAGCACATTAGGGTCTGTTTGCTTGGTCAGCTTATCCAATAAGCTAATAAGCTCGCTATTGGGCTTCTTGGGCCTAATAGGAACCCGAATAACCCTTTAAGCTTTTCGGCTCATTCATTTAGGGTCCATTAGTGTTATATTAGGTCCATTAAGCCCAACAAAACCTTATAAGTTCACCAATAAGCTGTTTTAAGCTTATTGTGAGCTTATGGCTTGCGGTGGACTCGCTAGTGGGCTAATGAGCCCATTAAGGGTTCGGCTTGCTTTCCTAAGGTAGTTTAGGGTTCGTGTGAAACTAATAAGCACCCCTAGTCCCTTAATAAGCTCGTAGAGCTTATTTATAAGTCGTAGGCTCATGGGTCGTGGCCTGTTAGGCCTCGTAGTGGACTGTTGGGAAAATATGACCCGAACTCACTCCCTTGGTTCACTAGCTTTGATTCTAGCGTTTTAAGGATCTCATTTAGCACTAGTTAACGTTTATTTATCGTTATTACTCACATGCATTCGCTAAATAAGCTATCATATGCGTTCCCAAGCCAAATGGTTTCGTTTACATTGAATGTTTACGTGTAGGATTTGTGTTTTTAACAAAAACAAGCTCATGAACACCTTGGTTCTCATTCGTAGGTTACTATGAACGTTTAATCCTTAGCTTGATATTTAATCGTGTTTCATTCATGTTAGCACCACACAAGGCATATTATATGCTTAATATAGGTGCGTAAACCATGCATGGGTTGAACCATGCATGTTCACGCTCACGTATGTTTTCCAATCGAAATTTACGTGACATATAAACTAGACAAGAAAATGACGAATGAAAATATGACACGAATGGTTATATTTCGAGACTTACAAAGGTCCTAGTCCTTGGTTGTGGATTATGAAGTACACACGAGATGTATACACCCAAACGTGTATAAAACTCAAGCTTCAAAGCTTGTATACCTAATTTCTTAGCTCGTGATTCCTCTTGATATCCTTATACTCGATCTTAAATGTATCTTGAATCCTTATAAGCAAATGTGGGTTCATATATGGTTCAATTATTATGAGCCGAATGAAATAAAGAGTAATGTAGAGAGTTTAGCTTTGAGAAAGAGTTTGGAAGTTTTAGAAAATGTATTAAGTGAACTTGTAAGTATGTATTTATAGGCACATTAGCTAGTTAGTCCCTCTTATTCCTCACTTAGCTAGAAATGAACCATATGGGGGCAGTTTAAAGGGTTCCTAGTTAATCTCCCATGGTTTCTTGATAAACTACTTAAGTACAAGTTTTAATTACTCAAATGTTGTACAAGATTTGATAGATACTTAAAATCTTAAGGATTTTGTGTGTTTGATCATGCTTAGCGGCCGCACAAAGGAAATAAGGAAGAAAAATAGTTATTAACCATTGGGTAATTGGCTAGTAGGAAACATTTAGGACAAGTATTAATTAAACCAAGGATGTACTAGTACTTTTAAGGATAAGAGATTTTGTTAGCTAGCAAATCACCAAGGACGAATGGTTTGTGGTTTTTAACTCATATTCGGCCCTAAATATGTTTGTAACACAAGAATTTATCAAATTTATGTTTAAGGATTTAAATGTGGGTATTGGTTTGAGTCTAGGTATTTCCGGGGTGTGTCCAAATGTATTTTATTGCGAAACGTAAACCTTTTACGTGACCAACAAAAATAAAATACGCAAAGTTAATAATTATTTTCTTAATAATTATTTATTACTTTGTTGATATAAACCTTAATTTATTTGATTACCATTTACATTAAATGATTATTTCTAGTCTACGCGATTTAGCTTAAAAGTCAATTTAAAAGTAAACACGTATCGGGCCAAAATAAATAGTGACAAATATTAGGAGTCATAAAATGACCTAAAATTTATAAATGTTACAGTCTCTACCGGTTAAAAGAGCTTTGTCCTCAAAGCTTAAGACCTTGTAGTGGATGGCGAAGCCTGCTTTGTGAAGAGTTGTGGGTATTTCTGTTTGAATGAATCTTCGCGTTCCCAGGTAAACTCAGGACCTCTCCTAGAGTTCCAGCGAACCTTAACCAATGGTATCCGGCTTCGCTTCAATCGTTTGATCTCCCGTTCCATGATTTCAACGGGCTCTTCTACAAACTGGAGCTTATCGTCAACATGAATTCCTTCTAACAGCATGACTAGTGGTTCGTCAGCGTAACATTTCTTCAGATTAGACACATGGAAAGTATGATAAACTCTGCTCAATTCTTGGGGAAGTTCCAGCTTGTAGGCAACTTTCCCAACTTTGGCTAGCACCCTGAAAGGTCCGACGTATCTTGGATTCAGCTTGTCTCGCTTACCGAATCGTACAACCCCTTTCCAAGGTAAGACCTTGAACCCTATCCCCAACTTCGTACTATTTTGTTTAGTTATGAGATTTTGTTCAACAATTTTGTTGTTTAAGTTAGTCAATCGGTGTCACTGTTGCTGTGTTATTATCCCTTGGTTTAAGACGTGTTTGTTCTGATGTTATCTTAGTTTGTATATGGCGTTGATTCGATCGTGATGTCTCATTCGGTTTGTTATTACCTAGTCTTTTGTAAATGTTGTTCGTTTTTTACAGGTTTATGTTTACATAGGTTTATAGTTATTTGCACCTAGTTTTGATTTTATAAATAACAAAAAATATATTTTAATAATCCCCCCCCCCTAATTAACCCACTTTCTTTTATATCTTTAATTATACCAATAAATTAATTTTCTTGATTAGGTGTGTTGAGTTGTTTGAAGACCCCCCCTGATAATTTTAATTTTTTACTTCCTCCCCCCCCCCCCCCATATCATTTTTATCTTACTCGTTCCTGTCTTCGAACAATTGTGACACTGATTTACTGTGACTATCGCGCGTGAAATTGATTTCTTACAGTTTCTCTTAGATGAGTTGTTTTACCTTGCTGGTTATACAAAACTAGGTGTGTCTTGTTGTTTTGTTGTATAGACACATACTCGTCTTCACTATTGATAATACTCCTCAATGATGAGGTGCAGTTCTAGAGACCAGACTAGGGTGATCATTCTACATTAGATTCATTGACAGACTGTTCAGGACATCTAATTCGAGTAGGTTCATGCTACTAATGATATATTTGCTGGTATCAAAATTACACTTGATTGGGATTTAGATTACAGGTTGAGGTCTGTTTTGGACCATAGATGTAAATTGTGGAGGTTAAATCTACTTTCAATATCAGGTCCATGATGGGCCTATATAAGACTCCCTATCATTGGTTTTATGGGGGTAAAGCAGCAATGTCCACTGATGTAAAACAAATACCTATCATACAAAGGTATGTGTTTTCTAACTACTCTCTGTGTTCATGATGTTAAAAAAACACTTTGTAAAACGTCATTTGTCATAGTTGAAATCAATACCATTCATATAGTGATCCCCTATAACCTCCAAGCCCAAACGTATCATTAGGCACTCCTATTTGGGTATTAAGACAGTTTTACTATGATTCTTAGAGATGAGGTTATGCCATTTTTCTACTTTAGCCTTTTAAATTCTTATTTTTCTTTTTTGAGCTTCTGCTAGCAATTTCTTATGTTATGTTAGAACATCTGTTTTATCATCTAAATCTATCTTCATAATTTTTATCTTTGTTCTAACCAAAGGTGACCTTGTTGATGTGCAACTAACGTGTGCTTCAACTTTGCTTAAGACTTGAGAAGTATGGTCGATCAGGAAAGCTAGTCACCTTGCTTTACATCCACCAGAAGATACAAAAATATTCGTATTAAATTTGTTGGAGACGCCATAGCTTGGATCTCTTTATTGTGAAGTGTGTGAAATTTCTAGAGATTGATGCTTCTAAAAAAAGTGTTGTCTAAATGCTTAATAGAGACTACCCTTGTGCCTTCTTCAGAAAAGGTGCTTGCAAAAGGGCTTTACAATTTTCATTTAAGAAGCAGATAAGTTGTGTGTACCTTTTGAAGCATTCGCATCAGTTGTTGGAATCTCGCCTAGGCTATTTTACTCCACCGTCTTTGTTGTACTCAACATCAAATTCTTACGATCTCCACTACTGGAGTAGCAATCTACTTCATTTTAACACCAAGTGCGTATAGTTAGTTATATCTTTCACAGTAGCACCAGCATTGGTTTATAGACTTCCATTTTTTTGATTTAGGAGGACAAAGAAAATCATCCATGTTTTCTTTGGTGGAATGATATGATGTTCAACTTTCTAACTCCTCTAATAAAATAGAAATATAGTATTGCTTGTTGATAAAGCGATTCCTTAGCTTTTTTTTAATCTTCGAACTAACTTAATATCATGTTTTGGGTTTCATTTTCTGCTTGTCGTACTCAGTTGTCATTTGTGTCAAAGTCCTGTTTCACTGTGTCAAGGTTCTCGTTTCCGATGTGTCCATGGATACCAGATAATTATACCTATGGTTTGTCATACATTATAAACTGTAAAGAAGGCCACATTGTATTAGCTTATTTGGTAAACTTATACAAAAAATAGAAAATATAAATTCAACTCTTTTTCAAAAATGGGACATTTGATGATATGTGATAGTTTTAAGAATGCTTCTGTTATTAGATTATTTGTGTACTCTGATTTGTTGTGTTGGGTTTCGCTTTTCATATGGTTGCATGTTTTGTTCGATTTTTTGGGTTAGTTGTTAGGTTTTTTGGTTCTCCTGATTTTTATAAGTTTTTAATATTTTTTTTGTTGTGTTCCTATCTGTGGTTTCGTTTTCCATATTGTTTTTATTTTGTTTGTTGACGTCATGGGTTTTTGTGGTTACATTTTTCTCACACATTTGTAATCCTCCAAACTCTCTCTCTAATCTAATATTCTCTTTGTTTCTCTCTCTACTTTCTCTCTCTAAGATTTCTTCTCATTTTCTAGCATCTTGGTATAGATTATAGTTGTGTAATGGATTAAACTAGTGGGATAACAAAATACGTGCTATCATTAAATGGCGATGATCAAAATGAGCATTCTATGACTTGGCTTGGCTACCTGTTTGGTATGCAGTCGTCATATACATCCACTTCACGCTCTTACTTGAGCCAAATGGTCTCATGATCTGATAAATCAAATTTTCTACGCTTAGCCTTCTATTCACCTCAGATACTGGTCTAGATCCAAACTGTTCCACCAAACTAACCGTATTTTCCAAGCAGATTTGGTCCTCTATGGGTCTTAATTACTCTTCATTAATTATAGGGTTGCCTGATCGCCCCTAAGTATTGGATTTATTGCATGATAGCCATGTGTAATCCAGTTTTGAGTATTGTCAGGTATAGATACTCATATGCATTGCGTGAAGCTATTTTTGGTGTGTTTCGTCATTATTCATCTTGGTTAAGTGGAGGAAGTTGGTTAATTTTGGTTCCTTATGGCACTGTCATTTCCTTTTGCTTGATTATATGTGTTCTTAGTTAAGGCTTAGGATGCCAGGGGTCGATTATCTTTGTTGTTACATTTTATGTATCTCTGTTTGATGCAGTTGGTGTTTTGTGTGCTTCAATTTTTCTCACATTAGATGCCGCCTTTTTTTAGTTTCGTGCTATGAATATCAGTTGGTGATGTTACTTAATGTTATGGTTGGTGATTATATGTACTTCTGGATGATATTCGATCTGAAGTCTTTGTGCATTATTTTTGTGTAAGGTTCTTATTCTACTTTTATCCAAATTCTGCGTTATTTTTGTTTAAGATTTTATGAACAACAAACCTATAATGTTGTTGATGATATTAGGTAAAAAAATCTTTGTTGTTACTTGCATTTTTTATGTCTGATTATTTTGTGTTTTGTGAACTTTGTGGGTATTTATCTCCTATTTTGCTTCCATAAATAAGTGCTATATTGTTGGGTCTCTAATTATTTCACTTGGGCTTCCTATGGCCTGTGTGATTGCGGAGATCAAGAATTTAAACAGGTTAGGTTACGACTGCAATCGTTCGTACCTTGGCGGGGAAAACAGTTAGGTTTGCAGCCATTTTCAGCTGTTGAGCATCTGTTGACAACAGATGTTAGTCACCTAAAGGTTGATTCATTTTTTCGCTTGCCACCTGCATGAGGCACCAGGTAGCATATCTGCCAACAACTATCATTAAATGGCGATGATGAAACTGATCAGTCTATGACTTGGCATGGCTACCTGTTTGGTATGCAGCCGTGATAGACATCCACGTCACGCTCTTAAATAAGCCCAACGGTTTGACGACCTGATAAAACGATTTTTTCAGCCTTTGAGTTTATACATGCAGCTTTGAGTTACTAGAGGTAAACATTCAACTCTATCGAGCATTCCTAGCATCTGTGTTAGAAGCCAACAACACCCTTTTGGTAAGTGAAATTACATTCGATTCGTTGTTGGCTTCGTACTCTGCGCTAGAAATGATTTCGAGAGTGTGTTTGGGGTTTTGGTACTTTCACATGTGCTCGGATGTAGAACCCGTTGTATATCCACACATGCGTGATAGTCGTAAAATCCTAGACGTACATTTGCTGTTCAGGTTACCTTTATGAAATGGCACGTCCCGTCGATAGTCTTTCTTCAAAATATTTGATTCTACTGAATATCCCTAGCGTCCATGTCAGAGGTCAACGACATCCGTTTGGTAAATGAAACTACATCCGGATGGCTGTTGCCTTCTGGCTGGGCGCTAGGGATGTTTTTTAGAGTCTGCTAGGGGTTTTGTTACCTTCACGCGTGCCTAATATGTAGAAAACATTCTACATGTCGGCGTACGTGACAGTCACAAAATCCTTAGCATATATTTGAATATCGCATCGTCCTAAACCGTTTGACTATACCAAAAATTGATGATGCAATAAGCGTGATCGAAAAGTATAACGGGACTCTAAATTTATGAGGTAGGAATCCAGTTTTTTTTTAAATGATTCTTAAAGTTTGTTTGAGCTAAAGAGTGAATGACGAATATGTTTACCATCGTTGTGAAATTTTGTAGGAAACTGAGCTTGGAAGGATGAAAACTGATGGGCACAAGCTACACTTTCTTTGGATATGTGTTGTGCTTCGATCACTTGCTCGTGTCATCAACAACTACACTTATATCTCTCGAAGGTGTTTGATGTAACCTCACCCATGAAGTATTAGAAATGGGGATGGAAACATGTTATGAATTTCCATGTGTTCAAGAAGCTGATAAGAGATTCTTATGTTTTTTCTTCTATTCAATTCACATTATATGTATTAAACCCCACCCATCGCCCCGCAGCAGAGCACGTGTCAATATACTCGTTTTATACTTTTGTAGACATTTGATTTCTAAAATAACCCAAAACATGTCAAATGAAGGTTACGTACATTTTTACATTAATTTAATAAATAAATTATAAGACTTAAAAACAGCATACAAATGCAAATTGTGATGTTTGTTGTTGCCAATCGACATTTATTGAATTATTGTTAATGTTTGTGCTAAATTTGATAGTGTTTGTCGGTTTGATGCTAATTTTATTAGAGTTTGGCGTTGTTGGATTTAGTTTTATTGTTGCTTCATGTTTATGGTTGTATTTAAGATGAAACGGACCAAGCAAGATGTAATGCAATGAAATGCTCATTATATTCTATTTTATTCCCTTTGCCATTGTTATTCCCATTCCTCACTTAGGTTGGATGGAGTGGTGTAATATAACTCATCATCCACCTAAGCGCCACATCGGTTTTCTCTCTCATCTCACTTAACTCACCCACAACTCACCGTTCAACCGTAGTGGTGAAAACTAACTCACTGTTCATACTCGTTTTTTATTTAAATACTTTTATTCATAAACCAAAAGCGTAAATATCAATGTAAAAACGTAAACGTACGAAATTAATAAAAATGTAAGACGTACTAAATTAAAAACTTTTATTCATAAATTAAAAATATTACATAGACTTCGAATATTAAAAATATCACAATTAAAGCTAAAATTAACATTACGAGACAAGTGTTCGACCAAATTGGCTCGAAGGTTTTGATGCGCTTGTGCTGATCTGATTTGCCTCATAACTTGTCGCACTTGTTCAGGGGGTCGTTCGAGGTCGTCCGCTTCCTCCGGGAACCATGTGGGAGATATCGTAACTCCTTTGAATTTTCGAATCATATTATGTAATATGATGCATGTGTACATCATATTCATTATTCTGTCTTTTTCAGCGTTCGTATGGGATTAGCTAGCATGGCCATTTCTTCTTCAGAACACCAAACGCTCGTTCCGCATCTTTCCTTGCCGATTCTTGCTTTAGCTTATACAAATTTGCTTGTGGTCATCATCAGCTGGTTCTGTAATCGTCTTAACTAGTGTCGCCAATTCCGGATATATCTCGTTAACAAGATATTATCCTCATGGGTAAGTTACGCCGTTAGCCACAAAAGGAATCTTTGGTGCTCTTCCGGTTTTGAGATCGTTAAATAAAGGTGATTGATATAAAAATTTGATTTTGTTGTTCAACCCAACAACACCAAAGAAAGCATGTCATGTCGTCTTGCGACACAACTGCTTCTAGCAAAATGAACGGATTCCGACCATGATCAACAAAATGAACCGATAAAGTTTTTTAACATCAGTCACCGTGGGTTTCCTCAAATACTCAGGTCCAAAAATTTTCATAATAGATTTACAAAAATGATCAAGAGATATACGTGAACTTCTCTCACTCATTTGCATATATTCATCTAGAAAATCAGCATTAACGATGTATGCCAATTGACGAATTGCAGAGGTGCACTTTAACAACGGGGAAATGCCTTCTTTTGGTATAATCAATATTATCACAAAAGTATGCATCGTGATTAGTTACCTCATTAACTATCCGGTTGAAAAGGGGGCGAGTCATTCGGAACGTCTTTCGGAATTTATATGCATCGTACACCGGGTTCTCGCTAAAAAAGGCGGCGACTAAACGGTGATGAGCACCATAACGATCTTGATTTATAGGGGTTCTCGTTAGTTGATTTGCTTGTCGTCTATTCCTAATAAATACCATCGCTCTGCTAAGAAAATTCACCCTACGGCTAACAACTTCTTCTCCTTCTTCTACGTCTACGTCGGGGATCATAAACGTATATGAATTCATTTTGATTAAATGAGGAATGAAATATATGTTTTTTGAGTAAAGAATGTGAGAAATGTGTATAAAATGGTAAAGTTTATAGGTATTTATAGGTAAAAAGGTGAAAAAATTTATAATAAATTGCAATGGATGGAAAAGAGAAGGGGCCCACAAATTTTCAAACTCATAGAGGTGAGTCACTCACCATTCAAGGTTTAAGTCGCACGTGACTTTGTGTAACCGGATGGGCAAACTCATGCGTGAGTTTGCAACTCACTCGTGAGTGAGCCTCTACTCCATCCAGCCTTATGAAACATTATGATCCAGAAATCAGATTAAGAAATGAGGATCAAGCTAACAATGGCAACAATCACTCTAGGACTCTCAAAAGAAGAAAAGATTCGTAAAAAGTGTTTGTTATTGGAATTGTGGAATTGTTACAAGTGGAATTATTATAGAGAAATAGAAAGGAGATTACAAATTAAAGATAATGAGAAATGACAAGTGATTGGTATTTATAGAGGATCCTAAGCAATAACGATTTTTCCTGCCAATTTGAGAAGTTTGACTTTTGAGTTGACTTTCCACTTTTGAGCTTGGCTTTTCCATTTCATGACAATCCATTCCCCTTCAGAAGATCCTTGTCCTCAAGGATCAATGGAGAATTCAAGAAACCTCTTGATCAGATCTTCAACAAGCTCCCAAGTAGCATCTTCCTCAAGATGGTTAACCCATTTGACCAGTAGATAAACAACTGCTCTATTGTTGAGTTTTCTAATCCTTTTTTCCAAAATAGCTTCAGGCTCCACTGACAACAACCTATTTGCACCACAATGAGGTAGGATCCCCATTTTAAAAGAATTCCCTTTACACAGCTTGAGTTGAGATACATGGAAAACTGGGTGCACTTGAATTTCACTTGGCAACTCCAACTTATAAGCCACAGCTCCATCTTAGTTATAATCATAAAGGGCCCATATTACTTAGGTGACAACTTGTTCTGATTCTCATGCCTGATAGTAACCTGCCTATGAGGTTGGAGGTTGAGATAGACCCACATGCCAACTTCAAACTCTCTTTCACTTCTCTTTAAATCAGCATACTTTTCATTATATCCTGGGCTCTTTTAATGTGAAATTTCAGCATAGCAATTGCATTCTCCCTTGCATGTAGACTTATATCCACCTTTTCCACTGCAATCTCCCCAGCCACATAAAGATTATGTAAAGGGGGTGTTTGGCCATAAACTACCTCATAAGGTGTGACATTAGTAGAAGAGTGTTTATTGGTGTTGTACCAATACTCAACTAAAGGCAGCCATTGGACCCACTCCTTAGGCCTTTCCCCAGTCATGCATCTCAAGTAGCACTCCAGGCACTTGTTGACCACTTCTGTCTGTCCATCTGTTTGAGGATGGTATGCAGAGGACATCTTCAGTTCCACTTTAAGCAATTTGAACAAGGATTGCCAAAAGTGACTCAAGAATACACTTTCCCTGTCACTAATAATGGAATTAGGTAGCCCATGGAGCTTATAGACTGAATCCAAGAGCACTTGTGCCACAGAACTGGCAGTATAAGGATGACTTATGGCCATAAAATGTGCATACTTGCTTAGCCTGTCCACCACCACAAATATAACAGACTTCCCTTGTGACTTAGGTAGCCCAGTACTGAAGTCCATAGAAATTTCACTCCAAATCTTCTCGGGCACTGGTAGTGGTTGCAATAGACCAGGGGAAGCAGCTAAGTCAACCTTATTTCTTTGGAAAATATCACATTCTTTGATAAACTTCTTTACTGTCTTATGCATTCCCTTCTAATAGAACAAAGATTCTACTTTATGTGCAGTCACACTTGTTCCTGAATGTCCTCCCACAGCATCAGCATGGCAGTATTGGACAATAGTATTTCTTAATGGCTCATCAGATCCTACTACCAACTTCCATTTCCTCCTTAACACAGCTCCTTCCCACACATACTTGTTACTTCCATAGGTTCCCTCTATCAATTGATGAATCACTTTTTTCAAATGAGAATCCTGATCATAACAAAAAAAATTACTAATTACAGTGGACAACGCCAATGCATTCAACTCACTCCCACTATTAAGCCTTGAAAATGCATCAGCAACTATGTTCTCAGAACCTTTGTTATAAGAGATTTCATAATCAAAACCAAGTAGTTTAGGTAACCATTTGACTTGAAAAGGAGTAGTTAGCCTTTGGTTTAGCAAGTATTTGAGACTGAAATGATCAGTCTTGATCTTGAAGTGCTTATCTAACATATAGCCCCTCCATTTTTCTAAAGCCATTAAAACAACCAAGAATTCTTTCTCATAGGTTGACAGAGAATGATGTTTAGGTGCCAATGTTTTGCTAAGGTAAGCAATTGGGTGACCCTCTTGTTGAAGTACTAAACCAATACCCACTCCTGATGCATCTGTCTCCACCACAAAGGTCTTATGAAAATCAGGAAGAGCTAATCCTGGTGTTTGGGACATAGCTTGTTTAAGGGCCAAAAATGCTTTACTGGCTTCATCAGTCTACTCAAATGCATCTTTATTTAACAAATTAGTGAGTGGCTTACTAATCCAAGCATAGTTTTTAATGAATTTCCTGTAGTAACCAGTTAAGCCTAAAAATCCTCTCAACTGTTTCACTGTATGAGGAATAGGCCATTGTTCCATGGCTTGAATTTTAGTAGGATCAGTGGAAACTCTTTCAGCAGTGATAAGGTGACCCAGATATTCCACTTGAATGGCTGCAAAAGTACACTTACTTTGCTTGGCAAACAATGTATGCTGCTTCATTGTCTGTAAAACTGTCCTCAAATGGTTCCAGTGTTCACTTTCACTTTTGTTGTACACTAATATATCATCAAAAAAGACCAAAACAAACTTCCTCAAATAGGGTTTAAACACAGTATTCGTGAGGGGCTGGAAGGTAGATGGTGCATTGGTTAGCCCAAAAGGCATGACTAAGAACTCATAGTGCCCTTCATGGGTCTCGAATGCAGTCTTGTGTATATCAGCCTTGTTCATCCTTATCTGATGGTAGCCTGACCTCAAGTCAAGCTTAGTAAACACCTTAGCCCTACTAATTTCATCCAATAGTTCTTCAATTACTAGAAAAGGAAATTTGTCTATAATGGTGTACTTATTAAGCATCATGTAATCAACACACATCCTCCAGGTGCCATCTTTCTTTTTCACCATAACAATGGGTGAAGAGAAAGAGCTTTGGATGTTCCTTATGATGCCAGCTTCCAACAATTCATTAACCATTAGCTCAATAATAAGGGAATGGTGTGATCATGAGATCTGTTAGGTAGGAGTTCCTTTGGTGTTTCAAAAACAGTGGCAAATTCATCAAGGAGTGTTTGGATTTGACCCTTAGACTGGGTTTTAACTCCAGTCATCTGCATCAAAGTTGTTGGACAAACACACTAAGCCATTGAGGATATCTCAACTCCCATTTGGCTTAATGAACTACCCAATTGCTTACCCTGCATCCACTGCAAGGTATTTTGTGGAATTCCCCTGAGACAACATCTTTTCCCATTTACAGTAAATTCCATCACTAATTTTTTAAAATCACACTGTATAGTTTCCAGAGTTGCCAACCATTGTATCCCTAGCACCATTTCACATCCACCTAATGGCAAAATCATCACATTTGTTTCAAAAGTCTGTCCCTGAATGCTCCACCTAAAATTTTTGCACTCATACTCACTGGACATAACCTCTTCATTAGCCACAGATACTTGTAAAAGGACGGATCTTACTCATCTTACATCCCAGCCTTTTTGCAGCCTGCACATCTAGAAAATTGTGTGTACTTCCACAATCAACCAACATGTGCATCAATTGTTTCTTCACATGTCCCTTTACCCTCATAGTTTGATAACTGTGGACACCAGAGCATTTAATGATACTTGAGGCATTGGTTCTTCCTCATGAACTGGTTCTAACTCAGTACTTTCCTTTACCCCATCCTCCACCAACTCATCACATCCAATCACTTCTAAAGAGTACATCTGACCACTACACTTATGGCCAGGACTGTATCTTTGGTCACAATAGAAACACAAATGTTTTGCCCTTTTGTCAGCCATTTCTTGTTGAGTGTGTTGTTTTCTAGGTCTGTTTGGTATAGCAGGTAAAGCCAAAGTACTCCCCTTAGCACCATACCCCCCAGTCTTAGAAACAAAAGGAGCCACAACAGTTTTAGGAGTAGAGAGTATGGATGTATACCTGCTCTTAGGGATAGCTAGGGTAGCTTCTTGCATTTTAGCCAAACAATAAGCATCTACCAATTTAGCTGGCTTAAACATCCTCACAGCTAACCCAATTTCATCCTTCAACCTACCAATGAACAAGCTAATAGCATAAGCTTCTGGTTGGTCCACCTTATTGAGTAGTGCTTCAAATTGATCCTGATAAGCCTGTACTGACCCTGATTGCTTTAAATTCTTCAGTTCTACCATAGGATCTTCATTAACAGGATCAAATATCTCCTTAATTCCTTCCTCATAGCCTTGCCAAGTAATAGTATCCCTGTTCCTTTTCATAAATTGCTTATGCCAATTCAATGCATTGCCAAACAAGTGCATTGAAACTAACATAATCTTCTGAGCATCATCCTGGACTGCATCAATCAGAAAGAATTAGTTGATCCTATACAGCCATCCTTAAACATCTTCACCATTGAACTTAGGAAATTCCAGCTTAGTTAGTCTTTCATAAGTCGGTTGACCGCCCCTCTGACTTGTGCCTTCTCCATTAGCCAGTCGCGTGATCACAAGAGCGGCAATTTGTTAAAACAACAGTAGTCCATTAATACTTTAATTCATAGAATCTATAGCAGTTTGTATTCGTTCCAAGTCTACTTCCACTGAATTAGGCAGGATAAGAGTGTTGGATCAGAAGCATCATTAGTTATAACAGAAACGGTTATAACATAAATCAGTTATAACAAAAACAGAGCTCTAACATAACTCCGTAACAGATGTTGTCGCCAGAATGCTCTCTGATAACAATTGAAACACTATGATCCAGAAATCAGATTAAGAAATGAGGATCAATCTATCAATGGCAACAATCACTCTAGGAATCTCAAAAGAAGAACAAGATTCGTAAAAAAAGTGTTTATTATTGGAATTGTGGAATTGTTACGAGTGGAATGATTATAGAGAAATAGAAAGGAGATTACAAATCAAAGATAATGAGAAATGACAAGTGATTGGGTATTTATAGAGGATTCTAAGCAATAACGGCTTTTCCCGCCAATTTGAGAAGTTTGACTTTTGAGTTGACTTTTCACTTTTGAGCTTGGCTTTTCCATTTCATGACACCTTAGAAAGCATCCTTTAAATTAATTAATTAGTTAAGGATAAAAATGTCATTTGCAAAAAATAAAAGAGAAATCAATAATTTATGTTTAAACTGCGTGTTTTTTTTCAGAAACAATAATTCTGAGACGGATAAAGAGTCTACTAATTAAGAGACAGACATAGAGAAGCTACCATGTCAATTTGTTTCATTCGCTCACACAACCTATGTTTCGTTTGGTTCTGAAAAATTTACTAAAAATTAATGAGAATCGAGTTGGTTTCGTATTAAGTTAATGCATTGTTATCGTTGGCATAACGTACTCCTTACATCAAACCATTATTGGCATTAAGGCCGAGCAAACCCATCGAAAACCGACCCGAACTGACAAGCCGACCGAAACCGAACCGACCTTATTCGGTTCGGTTTCGTATATTTATTTCAGTTTGAATCGGTTCGGTTCGTTTCGGGTCAAAATACCCTTATTCGGCTCGAACACACTTATTTGAACCGAAACCGAACCGACCTGACCTTATTCGGTTCGGTTTCGGTTTGTATATTGTATATTCAGTTCGGTTATCGAACACACTTATTTGAACCGAAACCGAACCGACCCGACCTTATTCGGTTCGGTTTGTATATTGTATATTCGGTTCGGTTATCCATTGCCAAATTTTCCATATTCGGTTTCGGTTTAATTCGGTTCAGGTCAGTTCCGACCCGATGCTCACCCCTAATTGGCATAACCCCACACCCACTAAACTCGAGCCCTTTGGGTTACCGGATGAGCTTATTTTCTTGGGGAACCTGAACAACCATAGTCGAGCCTGTTTGCCCGACATACCAAGTATTTGTAATTTATATGATTTTGTACAATGTATAGGTTTGATGAATTCATTTATAAAAACTGATCACTAATAAACCATAAGCACATAACCTACACAGTGAAAGTGAGATCTTATCAATAATAGTTTTCCAGGTTTCCGAAAAGAGTACTCAACATTTCCTTCTCTTTTTTTCCCTTGCACAACAAAGCCTCTCCATACACATAACCCCCAGTCCCACCCACTCTAAACAATGCCTCTCTTTTTATTTTTTTTTAATTCAGATTCATCATACACTAATCAATCTCGAGCCCAAAGTTACAAAGAGATCTTCCAATATTTTAGACTTCAAACTCAGGAAAAAGAAAACGGAGATGGTTACATTTAATCTGTACAGAATAGTCTCCTACACTATAGAATCACCTGTAGCCAAGAGCAGTACCATGTGTTGCAAATGTAGAACCAAGACACCCGCAACCTCCTCAACCGCCATTGAACTGCCAACACAACAAGGGTCAGTACATAATTATAGTTGCAACGCTAAATCCGGCTGCTGAGGTGAACCAATCCTCAGCCCAACAGAAAGCGGTGACCCAGATGGTCCATGAAGCCCTACATTTAGGTCAGGTGGAACCGGAAGTGTAAATTGTCTATGGTTCGATGAAGATACCTGCTGCCAAGATGGTTTTCCGGTATTACCCGTTTCACCAACGGTACCATGTGCTTGAAGCATCCCCATTTTGGAAAGACCACTTCCCAAAGTACCATTTAATCCATTTTTGCCATGATGAGGTAAAAGTTTACTTTTTATCCCAGAATCTACAATTTTTGGCACTCTCATTTCAGCATCTGTGATAGTAGGATCTGGTCCTGTAGTGGACGGCATTTCGGGTTTGTTTAGAACACAGTCACCAACTAATTTGGGTGTATAACTTTGATTCCCGGATGGGAAAAAGGAAGAAGGTGGATGAGAAGGTTCAGGTTCAGCAACAATGCCAGGAGCAAACGTCACACCAGGAGGCAAAGCTTTTTGGATTTTCTTTGAAGCAACTTTCCAGACAATGGGACCCATATTAGCAGCAAATCGAGCTAGGCTTCTAGAGTACCCATGCTCAGCATGAAGACCAACCTGAATTGAGATGGGAAAATTAGAAGCAGCAAAATGGAAGGGCCAAAACCAATAAAAAATTTCCGGATATGGTCTAATTGACCCAAAACACTACTATTTTGGGTTGGTCTTTTTTCTTTCTACCTCATTGACCATTTAGAGTAGCTTAACCCGAACCACCATCCCAATAACTCCGTCACAATGGAATTGCAAAACAAAAATCTTATTCATTAATATAAGTTATAAACTAAGAGAATGTTATCATTTAAGATATGTGATGTTATTAATCTGGTCCGTAAGGCTACCTGTCATGTTGATATTGCAAAATGGCAGTTGACAAATATTTTATCCATTTTTTGAATACTTTGTAGTTTTGACCAGGTCGTGTTAGCCCGCAAATAAATTTGATAAATTTTTTCTTATGTGTACAACATTTCTGTGTTATACATGATTACAAAAACTATCTTATAACAATAATAAAGTACGCAAGAGGTTGGATGCATTTAAATACTTTTGGACTACTTTCGAATATCTGTTCATTATTTTTTTATCCTTCAAAGATAATTTCTAGCCCAAATCAACCCACTAATAAGTAAATGCATCGAGGTTTTACCACCTCTGCTACTATTTTTTGTTAAAACAAATTTATAAGTTTTGATTCATGTAAAATATTCTTCATGAAACTCACAGCATGCTTAACAAATTAAAGTGTAGCTAGAGCCTACAGTAATAAAAACAACATTCAAAGTCAAAGACAGCTTACCGCTAGCAGCTGTTTCCTTTCCCCGCCGAAGTTGGTTAGAAGAGAATTTTGAGCGTAACTCGAAGGATGAAATTGCTTGTGGGTATCACGCCTTGTCTCGTCAATAATAAAATTTTTGTTCCCATATTTCAAGTCAGCCCTCTTGATACGAGCTGCATATTTAGTGAAACAACAAATTAATGTAAAAAAGAAACAATGCCCAGCATTTGAGTAAAATATGAGGGGATCTTCTAGGTAAAAAAGCGTATTCACTGAACTTCAATGTTCTTTTCATAAACATGCCCCAACAAAGAAAAAAAGTTCACAATTTGTATGCCCACAATTCATACAAATTGACCAATTTTACAAACTGAGGTGGTGTCAATAAAATGAAAGACGGATAGCTTGTATATTAAGCATACAACATTGGATATGTAAATTTGCGAAATTTCAGCTCAATTGAAGTTATCATGATTGTAAAAATCTAAAAGGTTGGTGATAAAAATTATTATTAGGGTATAAATGTCACTTTTGTCTATACTTCCAGCATCTAGACGAAAGTAATACACTAAAGCTATGAATAAGACCAGATAAGAGAGAACAATACATGGTAATCGAAGCAAATCATACCCTTTTCACACTAAGTACATAGAAAGATGGTTCTTTTAAGTGTTAAGAGAACTAAATTTAAGTGGAAAGAAACCTGGAAACTCTTCATTCCAATCTGCTAAGAGTTCAGAGTGTTGAGAACGATGTGATGGGAGCAAACTGTCAGCATAATTCTTGTACATCATGGGTCCTCGTCGTAAATTATAAGGAGTGGACTCATTTGTGTTGTCTAGATTATTTGCTACAGCATTCGTTACAGTGGCACCTGAGGTGGTATCAGGACCAACAACGTCCGCTGGGGGTCTGCCAGGTGGCTTTTTAAGGTGCTTGCTTGGAGGCCTGCCTCTTTTAATTACCTTCGGTTGTAGCTCACCGTCATCACCCTCTTGCCTCAAATTTTCAAAATCCCTTTTTGCTAACTCTTGTATAGATCTCGCCTATAATAAAAGCAAATCGTAAGGGAAACATGATATTTTAGATGTATGTAGAGAAATAGTTCAGAAACGCCAAGGCAAAGCCTACCTGCCGGAAGAATACAGTATCAGATGGGTTATACTGCATTGCGTTAGAGCAGATTAAAATCACATCTGCCTGTACACATCAAAATACAAGTTTGTTAAATCAAGGTTCTGCAAACGCACGCTTAAAGAAGAGAACTAAGAGAGAACAAATGTGCGGAGCTTTATTAGCATGTAAACAACACTTTATTAGCCGTATATAGACACCATCCAAAAGCTAAACGCACCACATTGTTACAACTTTCTTAAATTAATCCATCTTACATATTTAAAAAAAAAAAGTTCTTCTATTAGTGTTAGAAGCATAATAAGATTCTCGTAACTAATACCTGGTATTACGAAGGGGATCAGGCGAATGATAGTAAATAGAAACTTCCTTTCTGAAACAGAATCTAATATATAGAGACTATGTAAACATATTACGCAGATCCCTACATATCTAAATTATTTAAAAATGTCGAATCCCCATAATTTATGCAAATTAAGAAATTATCTACCAAAAGTGTTTTTCACTGTATTCTGCATTATAATTATATCCAGCATAACTTAAAGACAGACATAACTAAGGTCTCAATTTGAGTAGTCAAAAGACACCATTGAACTTTCTGACACATGATTCTTTACTCATAAATACCATAGCCGAGCAAAATAAGAGCCATAAAGTGTACAATTTAATAAATGATTAACTAGCAACCAACCACTGGTAAACTTAGAAAGACGGCATACTCCACATTAATACAAATGCAACCAATAAATCAAGCGTAAAACAACCGATGACCAACCTCCAATTCTTCCAGATTCGAATAAAGTCCCTTATCAAGTTTGCTCCTAACAGTGCCAAAATCCATTGGGTGCTCGACGATTTCATGGTAATCAGGAAGCTACACAAACAAAATTTCCATATCAGTAAACCATAACAAACACCCGATAGCAATAGCAAAACTTTCCACACCAATCACCTCATCGGGATCAACCGGTTCAGAGAATACCGCATGAGTGTCCTTCCTGCAGATGAGTTGCACATACCCAATTAATAATGGTACTGTGTATATAGAAATAAGATAACGAAAGAAAAAAGAGACCCACTTTTGAAGTCTATCAAGAATGAAAACCAACAACTTTTTATCTGGTAAAGGTGTAGTAGTGGGTCCAGCTTCCAATGGTGATCCTGTCCACAAATAATAAATAACAGCTACAACATCAACAACAAATCGAAACCCGAAATAACTAAATGCTGGAAATTTCCCAACATTGAAGAAAATCACCTTGTTGACTGTCCATCGCTTTCGGCACCTTTTCCTCCTACAAACAGAAACAGATACATCAAACACTCGACGGTAAACGTGATAAAAAACACACAGGAACCCACCAACCAAACTACAAGTACAAGTGCACAGAAGAATAACAGAGCATAATAACCATTAAATAAGACAAATTTCAGCTTTTTTTTATGGGACATGATGCTCAAAAATGAATGTTCTTTTTGTTGTACATATTAATAAATCAATCAATCAATCAACAATAATACAGTAATAATAAAGTAACAGACATACTAACAATTAAATTTCCAAAACATAAAGTTTATAAAAAAATTAAATCAGAGTTAATATTTGCCACTATTTACTACTAGTACTACAAACAAAGTTTGACTAAAAGTCAACATACACTGACTTCCTAATTTCCTAATTACAAATCTCAGAACAAAATAATAAAATAAAAATATAATAAATTTCCGAATCACGCGCGTAAATCACATATATTCTCTTAAATATTTCCCTCAATTTCACAAATTCAAAATCACCTCATTTATATAATCAGCTTCATTTCACATATTTAATAAGCCCTAATTTTTAATTTATTCCAAAATTAATTCAGAAATCAGCAAAAATACCTTAACTTAAGCTCCAATTTTATGATTACGTCATCAAAACAAAACAAAAAACCCTAATTTTCAACTTTTTATATAAATTAACAAAATTAGTCAAATTTATCTTCTCCAATTTTATAGTTACATGATGAAAATACCTTAATTTGAGCAGATCCATTATCAACGCCATCATCATCATCATTATTAGAATCAGAGGCGTTATCAACTGAATTAACAGAATTCGTTGACAACTGAGGCAATTTAACAACAAGTTTCACTTTCTTCTTCTGCCGTTCATCGTCGTCGTCGGAGTAATCTTCTGATGAGTGTGCATCGTTAGGGTTGCGGCGCGTGGATCTCACGCGTTGCTGTTGTTGTTGACGTTTTTTGAGATCGGCGAGTGAGGGGCGTCCTTTTTTCTTTTTGTGTTTGGTGGTGGCTGGTGATGGTGTGGTGGTGGCTGATTTCGGGGGCATTTTTGTTTGGTTTTCTCTCTCACACAGTGGAGGTGTGGAGTGTGTGTTTCTCTCTCTAGATATCTGTGTGTTTGTTTCTCTCTCTATAGAAATATCGGGTTTGTTGTGTTTTTAGTGGGGGTTAACTGAAAAAGTTTGTTTTGTTGGTGTGATTTTGTGTGGGGGAGTTGCGTCTGGACCTTTTTTTTTACTTTGTGAAGTTCGTCGTGTTCTTTTTAAAAATGATTTATGTGAACCTAAACTTAAAATTAAACTTAAAGATGTGATTGGTGGATTTAAATAATTGATTGGTGAGAAATGATAGCTTTCGTTGAACTGAACAAGCGAAATGAGAATGTCAGTCTAGTGCTAAAAAGGGAGAATAGCAATCGGGCTAAATGCATGGCTTCGACTCTTAATTCTACCCGAAAGAAAAAAAGTGTATGACACTTGTCAAAAAATAAATGGAGTAGGTCTATTAGTAGGTCTCATTGGTAAGTTTATATATCACCACTCTTTTTCACCGCAAGTTTAGTTGAATGGTTAAAAGCAAGGTTGTCAAAATCGCGATCCTGATCGTAGGATCGTACGATCTTACGATCCCACACACAAAAAACGATCAGGATCGTAACAAGATCGCAATTCAAGCAGGATCATATCAGGATCGTAGGATCGCAGATAGGATCGTAGGATCGGATCGGATCGCGTAGGATCGTAGAATGGCCTTATTTTGGACTTTTGGTAATTTAGGCTAAGGTTTATAAATTTTCATCAAGACGGTTTCATATTTTTTTCTATCCATAATCGTTTAACGATTGAAACATGAAGTAGGTGCACCTATGTATTATCGTTTTTTATCCATATCATTCATTTATCGATTGAAACATGAATGAACTTTGTGCAAGTATGTATTACAATATATCTAATGTTCTATTACCATGCCACATTGGTACTTGAACATATAATTTTTTTCTTTTATCATCCATTTAGATTCGTTTATCATATAAGGGGGAATTTCATATATACCCAATAAAATTTAAAAAATTAAATATTTCTCTAAAACACAAGTTATTAAAGAATTTCATATATACCCAATGCATGATGTAAAATGTTATTAAAGAATGTTTAGATAAAAAATTTAAATATCGAAGTGTTTTTGGGATGTATGTAAATGTTGATCATATAAAATATTATATAAAAATATATAGAAATATAAAAAATAACCTTATACAAAAATATATATGTTTTCATAGGATCTTACGATCCCGATCCGATCTTACGAATACGATCTTGCAAAGCCAAAAATGATCCTAAGTAAGATCCCAATCCTGACAACCTTGGTTAAAAGGATAGAAGTATAGATATACATAAGTTAATTTGTTGAGAAAACACTAATCAGCACTCAAAAAAGGTACATAGACTCGTCGACTCGATGTTATTTTTATCGATTTAAGTCTTTAAGATAAGTTGGATATTATGTTATGATGTTTTTTTATCTAATGCCGTTGGTCGATGGTTTGATACATATATACACTATAGCTTATAATTTATTGATTAATTAGATCAAAAGGTGTTAGAAACACAAAAAAGTGTTGATTGCATGGTCATTTTTTATCTAAGTTTAATAGTGTAGGGATTAACTAGTGCAAATAGAGAATGACTAAATTGTAATATGTAATAACTCTTAATTGCTTCCTAGTCCCTCATTTCTTCCTATAAAAGGAAGGCTGAGGAAGGGTTAAGGGTGGAGATGAGCAAAAGAACCAAAACCGGACTGGAATCAAGAAGAACCTAACCGGAACGGTTCCGATTCTTGAGTTTGAGATTTTACGGTTCTTGGGTCGGTTCGGTTTAGTTCGGTTTCATCGGTTCTCGGTTCCGGAACCGAATACCCAATTATTCTAAAATTATGTAATTTTTTCCCATACTTAAATTAGGGGAAATTTCATATCTCCCCTTTTTTAGTTGGAAATTTAATATATACTCAAACCCACATAAAAACATTGTACATCATGCATTCAACACTTGCACTTTAGGTATATATGAAATTAATCATGATAGTAGGGTGATATATGAAATTAATCCTAAATTATACGTACCATTAAAAATCATAGTAGCCTACTTTAAAAACACAGCCAAACACTTTAAACCTTAAGCTTTAATTCATTAAAATCATTATCAAACTAATGGAGGTAAGTTTTATATTTGATTTTTATTTGTAATTTAACAAGATAGCCATAAGCTACTGCTACTTTAGTTTAATTCATGTATAACTATGAAAATATAGTTATATACTCATGAATTTGTGTAAATAAATATTGATCATGATTCAATTTGTTTGGCTTTTTTACTTTTATCAGTAAGTTGTGTTTTAAAACAAATAATCATGATTCAATTTTTATGCTTTTTATTGGCTTAATTACATGAGGTTTTTTTAGAATATCGGTTCCTATCCTAGTAGACCCAAAGAATCGGAACCGGAACCAAAAAATATATTTGGTTAGGTTCTCGGTTCCTACTTTTCTCAAAATTTCGATTCTCGGATCCATCAGTTCCGGTTCCAGTTCCAGCTGTTCCAGACCCATGATCATCCCTAGTTAAGGGTTGGTGATTTCTTCTCTTTCTAATCTAATATTTCTTTCTTTCTCTTCTCTCCTCTCCTCCTCACCTACGTCCCACTCTCTCTAAAACTTTCTAGTGCAATATTTTGTATGATTATTTGATCTTTATCAATTGGTATCAATCGTCATGAGATGATTTAAAGTGTTTTTCGTGAAAAAAGTTATCAAATTTGAAGACTTTGAAGAACTTAAAGATTATGAAGACTAAAAAGACAAGTTCTTGAAGACAAAGCCTTAAAATTTGAAGAAAGTTATAATTTTTAGAGATTTCGGAAGATAAAGTCTTGAACTTTTGCAATTAACTTTGCAAAAGTCACTCAAAAACGTAAACTTTACGTTCAAGTTGAAGACTTTAGGTGTTTTCGGGCAAAAAGTGTCAAACTTTTGCATAAAGTTGCGAACTTTTTTGGTTTTCTTGCAAAAAGATACAATCTTTAAGCTATAAACATCACCGGAAAAACTCAAAAACAAAAACCGAAACAAACCACAACCGACCCACAAGGATCGGTTGTAGTAGTGTAACCGAACCTCCCCTAACTGAACCACCAAGGTCCGGTCAAGAAGCACCAACCAACCCTCCCTGGTTCGGTCAGCCACTTCCAGCCGAACCACTCAATCGAACCACCACCACCAACCAAAACTCCATCCAGCCGACCCTCCTGAATCGCCTACACCACTCCAACCGACCCTCCAATTTTTTTCAAACCCGGACCGAGACAAAGTGAAAACTAAACCCTAGTTTTTCTAAATAAGGGTTTTGGATTTTAGGGTTTTAAAAGGTTTATTATTTTTTAAATAATAACAGAAGTTAGGGTTTGTTAGTTGGTAATTAATGAAAAAAGTGATTTTTGGAAGTTAGTGGATATTTAATTTGTGGTTTAAGGTTAAAATTAGGGTTTTTTAAGTTAAAAAGGTTTAAACTTTAAGATTTTTAAATAAACTAAATTGAAAAGGTTGCAATCTTTTGAGTCGGTTCATGTTAAAAATACAATCTTTCGACAAAACTTTCACAAAAACAACACTTTCTCTCGTCAAAACGATCCTTACATATATCAATTCTTACAAAGACTACACGATCAAATTCATAATGGCTACTATGGCATAGAACGTTATTGCTACAGGTTGTGAAACCCGTCCCCCGATGCTCAAAAAAGGCATGTATGATAGTTGAAAGACCCGGATTATGCTATATATCCGAGGCAAAAAGAATGGTGAAATGATAAAAGACTCAGTCAAAAACGGTCCTTATAAATTCAAGTCTGAAATTACTGTTAAAGACACAGATGGCGTTACCGACATCCGTCGTGCTCAAAGACTTGAAGACCTTGCTAGAGATGACAAGTTACGTTATGACAATGACATCAAAGCTGTCAATATACTTCTTCTCGATTTTCCAGTTGACATCTACACTCTCATCAACCACTATCAAAATGCAAAGGAAATATGGGATCGCTTCAAAGAACTTATGGAAGGCACAGAGATGACCAAGCAAGAACGTAAGTCTATGTTATATGATGAATTTGATAAGTTCACATTTGGGCTTGGAGAATCAATCCACTCTTACTATCTGAGATTTGCTAAACTGATCAATGACATGAACATGATTCCTATGTCTAGACACCTATGCAAATCAACACGAAGTTTGTGAATCATCTTCAACTCGAGTGGAGTAGGTTTGTCACAGCAGCTAAACAAGCAAGAAATCTTCACAATGTAACTTTTGATCACTTGCACGCTTTCCTCAAACACAATGAAAGAGATGCTAAAGAAGTTCGTGAAATGCGACAACGATTCCCAGAACCACTTGCTTTGCTGGCAAATAACTACAACCCACCTCCTTCATATAGCAGTAATCAATCATAGTATCACACTCAACCATCAGAAGTTTATCAACACTATCAATTAGGGATGAGCACGGTACCGGTCCCGTACCGAATTAGTGGTACCGATTTTTTCCTGAGCATAAATTAGTGGTACCGGTACCGTACCGAACGGGATTCGGGTACCGGTACCGTAAATCGATGGTTTTTCTTGTTTTTTTCGGTAATTTCCCGATTTGGTACCGGTCCCGTACCGAACTCGTGGTCCTAGTTTTTTTTTACTCGAATCATGGTACCGGTCCCGTACCGTATACCGGGATTCGGTACCGTTTCGGTACGGAACCGGTACGGTTCCGGTTCGGTACCGGGATTCGGGTTTATATGCTCATCCCTACTATCAATCAAGAACTCTAATATCCCAGCAACTTATTCAGTCGCCTCTACTTCGGAGCTATGTACCAACAGTTGTTCAACAACCACCAACATTTCAACCTGATACCAGACTTGCTATACCAACCTTTCTTCCAACAGATGATCCAATAGCCAGTCTCAACAAATCTATGATCTTTTTGAGTTTGGTGTATCGTTCCCAATTTCCTCCCACGAATAACCAACTTCGAACTTCGTCTATTCCAAGAACTCAAGCTACAATTCAAAACGGCCAAGTTATGGTTAAGAATGGGCAATGATGGAAATAATCGAGCTTTAGGAACACGGGTTATAAATGCAATTGGAAATACAGGGGCAAATCAACCAAGGGTAATCAGATGTTATAAAAAATAGAGTGTTGTGAGATGATGTATGGTAAATATGAATATGCGCTCCTGGCATAAATTGAATGATGGTAAGATATCATATCTGATAGCTTAATGTTTAGGTAGCGTTTAGGACCTACGAGCTTATAGTACTACCTCGCCTAAAGAAATGTTCCAATATTTATATAAATAACCCTTATATAAATAATTGTAGAGTATGCGAAAGAATGCAAACTCATCTTTGCATATATATGTAAGGCCCTTATAGTAATGTACGTACTATAATATAAACACGTATATGAATCATGTAAGCATCTAGTAAGACCAACTAATGCAAACAACTAGTGTATGTGTGTCCCGTGAAAAACCCCTTTGTATGAATGCAATGTTTGAAAACGGTTATAGTCCAGCAAAACATTTGACCTGGTTCTCTATAACCTTGGCTCTGATTACCAATCTGTAACACCCCCAAAATGGGTCGCAGCGGAATATGGGTTTGGGAGCGTTACTTCATAGATCAACAGCACAAGATATATAAGAACGACTTTTAAAAGTGTCGTTTAAAACCGATACATTGGATTTAGCAAAATGTTTGTTACAAAAGCCCGAAGCTTTACTTGTTCATTGTTAAATTATACAAAGATTCCAGTTCATAATAAATGTTCCTCCAAAATGTAATGCAACCAAATCTTTAATGCAAATGACTTCCAAAATAACGACCACCAATGTATCCCTTGTCTTGTACCTCATTGATCTCCTGAGAAAACATGCTTTAAAACGTCAACAATAATGTTGGTGAATTCATAGGTTTGTAAATTGTATGAGTGTAGGACCGCAATTGTTTAGAGTGTGTATTGCATGGTATACAATATCCAAAACAGTAAGTATTGCATGGTATACAATATCCAAAACAGTAAGTATTGCATGGTATGCAATATCCAAAACAGTAAGTATTTCAAAGTTACTTGCGTCCAATTGTAAAACAAAGCATGTTCTCACCCCAAAACTTATAAATCATTGTAAAATGTAAAACGTGGGGCTATGAACTCACAAAGTATTAAAAAGTAAATGCATCGTTATAAGATAAACGGGCATGTAAACGAGTATGTATATAAGTTTGTAAACGAGTTCAAATAAGTAAACAAGTTTGTAACGAGCATGTATTCTCCCCTAAAACAGTTGAAAACAAGTAAAACGGGGGCTATGAGACTCAAATTGAGTTAATAAATATCAAGTATATCACAGATAATGCGTCACGATAATGATCGAGTGCAACCTAATCCAATATAGGTCGTATAAGCACTAAGCACTTTGATTAACTAATACCATATACAATTCTATATAGCTACATCACCATCTAATCATTTTAGTGAAATCGCATTTATAAAGTAAAAACATTTGTAAATGCCTTGTTAGTAAAAACGACGTAACTTTCGCGTTTTAAGCCCGATTTTTACGTTTTTTATGCCCACGCTTTCGTATTAAGACGAGCTATCAAAATATGACATTTTCATATTTTTGACCTACTGGTGAATAGTACTTTTTACTGTTCACACCAGTTTATAAAATTATTTTTATAGTTTTAGTTATCATAAAACTCGTAAATGTCATATTTTATTCGTAATAGCTCTGTTTTTAGCGATTCTTTCGAGCACGTCTTCGTTTTTAAAAGTTCTATCATATTAATAATGTTTTCAAAATGTATAAACCTGAGATGAATAATAACATTTATAAAATTAGTTTTATAAAAGTATTTATTAACGTAAACTCGTAAACTACGTATCTTTTTCGTTATTAATCCGTTTTTCGAGTTTCTTACCTTTTTGGAATCGTCATGAGACGTACTATTTAATAAGAATATAAAATAAATACTTTTGTTTTCGAACGAAAACATAAGGTTTTGATGTTTGTGTTAAAAACATGTTTTAAACTTGATTTGGTACTTTTAAGTTTAACCATCTTGCTACAAGTCCATTACAACATCCATTATCACATGTATTACCTTTCTAGGGTCCTTAAGTCCATCATTGTCCAAGAAATATCCAAGGATCACAAGATCCAAATGTGTACATACTTATTTATCCATTAACTTTCATAAGTAACTTTTTATACTTTTACCTATATATGCTTTACATAACTTAACCATTACTCATATAGATCATGATCCATGACATCCATATATCATATAACAAAGTTTACCAAAATCATAAACAAGTGTAAAAAATCCATTTTTACAAGTAAATAAGTTCCTAGATGGTGATTAACTACATAGCCATTATATACACATAAAATCATGAATGTAAAGAAATTAAGGTTTTTAGGTAACCTTAATATGAAGTGTGTTGATAAACAAAGTGATCTACACCCTTGTTTAAAAACCAAATCCTAACTTGCAAGACTTGAAAACCCTAATCTTATCCAAAACCCTAATCTTGCTTTGTCCTTGCTTAACCCTTGTAAATGCCCAAACCAATCCTTCTAACCACCTTGGGACATCTTAGATATCATGTAGGAATGTGTGTAAATATTGTAAGTAAAATTTTGTATGGATTTGGTGTGAGTTTGGTTTGAGCCGTGGGCTATAAGGGCACAAGGAGATGTTTTATGTTGTTTTCACCTTATGAAATGGATATGTATGTGTATAATATCTAGTTACTTGCAATATATATTCAAAGACTAGTCAAAAAGTGTACATGGAAGTCCAAGACAAGATGAGGGTTTCATGGGAAGTCTTATGGTTAAAGCATGTTCTTTTCTTGTGAAAGTCCTTATGTTTTAATGAAATGTGTTGTATAAAATCAAGTTGCTAGATTTTTATGATATTTCTTAGATCTTTATCACCAAATCCGGCCACATATTGATATATATGATATTATTTTGTAAATTTTTGGTATTGGGTACAATTGTGGGTATTTGTTGAAGCGTAGAAAAGTTTTGGTGGTTTCGGGAATGCCTAAACGCATTTTATCGCGAAACATAAACACTTTACGTAACCAATAAAAATACATTGAACAAAGTCAATAATTATCCTCAAAATAACTACTTAACACTTTATTGATGTAAACGTTTAATCGTTTGATGCCCGTTTACATTGAATGAAAATTTTTAGCTTACGCGATTTAACTTAACGTTTACGGTTTAAAAGCAAATGCGTACAACACTAAAAATAATTAGTGAATTTATTGACGACGTAAATGACCCTAAAACATAGGGTGTTATAGACTCCCCCCGTTAAATGAGCCTTGTCCTCAAGGCTTACGATGCGGCACTTGACGACGGTGCGATCTTTGTGAAGAGATGTGGGTATTTCTCCCTGAATTAGTCTTCACGTTCCCATGTGAAATCATGACCTCTCCTGGAGTTCCATCGAACCTTGACAATCGTAATACTGCTTCGCTTCAACCGTTTAACTTCACGGTCCATGATTTCTACGGGTTCCTCGACAAATTGAAGCTTGTCATCAAAATGAAGCCCATCCAACGGAACAGCTAATGGTTCGTCGGCATAGCACTTTTTCAAGTTGGATACATGAAATGTATTATGAACCCTGATCAGCTCTTCAGGAAGCTCAAGCTTGTATGTAACATCTCCAACCTTTTCTAATACATTGAAAGGTCCAACATATCTAGGATTTAGCTTCCCCCGTTTTCCAAAATGTACGACTCCTTTCCAAGGCGAAACTTTAAGCATAACTCTGTTGTCAACTTGAAATTCTAAAGGCTTACATCTCACATCAGCGTAACTCTTTTAGCGAGCAAATTTGATAGCGAATTGTCCTAGGGTGACTTAGTGATGTGTCTCGGTTTCTTGGCTTAGGATTTTGTATAAGATGACGCCGACTTTATTGTAAGATGGAGTAAGATTTTTACTTAGTTGTTATGATTGTTAGTTTGGTTCCTTGTGATAGATACGTTTTATGAATACGCACGCAGAACTTGATATAAATAGGAAATTGTTTCTTGACAAGAAGTTTTAAGGTGACTACTCTCAGCATGGCATGATCCTTCCTGAATTATACATAGTTGATCAGGCTATGTATAATTGAGGACTAACGATGCATTGCTTATTTTCGTCAAAATAGCGTCATGATTTCATGATATTTGTGGGAGTGGCTTATATAAATAAGTAGAGAATTAAAGTAAACTTGACAAAATACATTGATTTGATAGATAATTTGAAATCGTTCATACAATCACAACGAAAACTTAAGAGGAAATACAACGAGAATTCTTAAAGGAATAGAGTCTAAGTACTGATATCGTCCTCTATGTCGTTAAGGTCTTGATCGGCTTCTCCTCCTCCTAATGCATGCACCAATCCACATGCTTCAGTACCTTCAGCCTGGTTCCCATGGTTCTGGTTCTTTAGCTCCGGGTAATCACTCTTGTAGTGCCCTGAATTCCTACATTCATAGCAAGTGAGGGTTCTTTGATTCCTAGTAGTAGCAGGATTTCTACAATCCCGGGTCATGTGGCCAATATTCTTGCAATTCCTGCACTTTACAGTACATGGCCCATTGTGGTGCAGCTTGCACCTGTTGCACAATGGAAGAGTTCTAGCATACTCCTTCCTTTCACCAGTACCAGTGGCATAAGCTTGAGCCACATTTTGTCTCTTGGGAGATTGTTGTTGAGCTTGGTTGTTGTTGTCATGTTTCCTCTTATTCTCAGCTTGAAGTTCAGCAAGAGTGCTAATCTTTTTGTCTATCAGTTCAGTTGCCATTTCAATAGCATCCTGCATTGTTTTCGGCCTTGATGCCATAACACTTCTGTGAATCTTGTCGGCCAGACCACCGACATATTTCTCAATCTTATCAGACTCCTCAGAAAACATCGTGACACATAATAATGCCAGTTCCTAGAAACGTTAATTGTAGCCTAGTACATCAGTACCTTTTACTTTCAAATTCCACAACTCGACCTCGAATTTCTTAATCTCGCTCCTCGGGCATTACTTGTCTGTCATCTTCTTTTTCAGGTCAGTCCAAGTCATTGCATATGCAACGTCATGACCAACAGTCCTAACGTGTGAGTTCCACCACGTTAGAGCAACTCCAAGAAGAGTACATGTAGAAAACTTGATTTGGTTTTCCACAATGCAAATGCTTATGTGAAACACAGTTTCTATCCGTTCAAACCACTGGGTTAATTTGACAACTCCTTCAGTGCCCTTGAAAAATAGGGGTTGACACTTCATGAAGTCTTGGTAAGTGCACTCTCGAGCAACGCGTTCAGTCCTTCTGACACCCGTTCCCAAATTATGGTTGTCTTCGCCATTCGTGCTTCTGTTAGCAACACGTGTTGCCAAAGAGGCAGCAACGCCTTTGTCAATCATTGCCTGAAGCTGGGCATTAGTGACAGATGTGGTGTTGGTTGTTGTGGCTGGTGTGGTTCTGGTTCTGGGTGCTTTCCTTGGAGGCATTATCTTCAAAATCAGAAGAGTAATAAGATTAGATTAGTTTAGTTATCTTCGTCATGCTCCGAAAATAGAGTGTTGTGAGATGATGTATGGTAAATATGAATATGCGCTCCTGGCATAAATTGAATGATGGTAAGATATCATATCTGATAGCTTAATGTTTAGGTAGCGTTTAGGACCTACGAGCTTATAGTACTACCTCGCCTAAAGAAATGTTCTGATATTTATATAAATAACCCTTATATAAATAATTGTAGAGTATGCGAAAGAATGCAAACTCATCTTTGCATATATATGTAAGGCCCTTATAGTAATGTACGTACTATAATATAAACACGTATATGAATCATGTAAGCATCTAGTAAGACCAACTAATGCAAACAACTAGTGTATGTGTGTCCCGTGAAAAAACCCTTTGTATGAATGCAATGTTTGAAAACGGTTATAGTCCAGCAAAACATTTGACCTGGTTCTCTATAACCTTGGCTCTGATTACCAATCTGTAACACCCCCAAAATGGGTCGCAGCGGAATATGGGTTTGGGAGCGTTACTTCATAGATCAACAGCATAAGATATATAAGAACGACTTTTAAAAGTGTTGTTTAAAACCGATACATTAGATTTAGCAAAATGTTTGTTACAAAAGCCCGAAGCTTTACTTGTTCATTGTTAAGTTATGAAAATATTCCAGTTAATAAAAAACGTTCCTCCAAAATGTAATGCAACCAAATCTTTAATGCAAATGACTTCCAAACTAACGACCACCAATGTATCCCTTGTCTTGTACCTCATTGATCTCCTGAGAAAACATGCTTTAAAACGTCAACAATAATGTTGGTGAATTCATAGGTTTGTAAATTGTATGAGTGTAGGACCGCAATTGTTTAGAGTGTGTATTGCATGGTATACAATATCCAAAACAGTAAGTATTGCATGGTATACAATATTCAAAACAGTAAGGGTTGCATGGTACACAATATCCAAAACAGTAAGTATTGCATGGTATACAATATCCAAAACAGTAAGTATTGCATAGTATGCAATATCCAAAACAGTAAGTATTGCATGGTATGAAATATCCAAAACAGTAAGTAATTCAAAGTTACTTGCGTCCAATTGTAAAACAAAGCATGTTCTCACCCCAAAACTTATAAATCATTGTAAAATATAAAACGTGGGGCTATGAACTCATAAAGTATTAAAAAGTAAATGCATCGTTATAAGATAAACGGGCATGTAAACGAGTATGTATTCAAGTTTTAAACGAGTACAAATAAGTAAACAAGTTTGTAACGAGCATGTATTCTCCTCCAAAACAGTTGAAAACAAGTAAAACAGGGGCTATGAGACTCACCTTAAGTGAGCGAATATCAAGTTTATCACATAAAATACGTCACTGTAATGATCGAGTGCAACCTAATCCAATATAGGTCATATAAGTACTAATCACATTGAGTAACTACTACCATATATCATTCTATATAGCTAATCACCATCTAATTGTTTTAATGAAATCATATTTATAAAGTTAAAACGTTTATAAATATACCTTTGATAAAAATGACAAAACTTTTACGTTTCAAGTCCGTTTCTTGCGTTTCTTATGCCCACGCTTTCGTATTAAGACGAGCTATCAAAATATGACATTTTCATATTTTTGACCTACTGGTGAACCGTACTTTTTACTGTTCACACCAGTTTATAAAATTATTTTTATACTTTTAGTTATCGTAAAACTCGTAAATGTCGTATTTTATTCATTATAGCTCCGTTTTTAGCGATTCTTTCGATATTAATGATGTTTTCAAAATTGGAAATATAGGTTGAGCTTCGGTGTCATGAGCTTAGTGCAACAGTAATCTGGTTTTGTGATTGTTGGCATCTGTTGTAACATCACGGGAAAATCTTGCGGTCCTGCATAATTTAAATACATAAACCTATGAATTCACCAACAATTTTGTTGACGTTTTAAGCAATGTTTTCAGGAGGTCATTAGGCACGAGATGCCAAGGATGCATTGGATTATGTTTTGGATTGCACTGTTAAAGATATATGTGCATCATGTTTTGGGAAATCTATGTTATCTTTTGTAATGTTAAACAAAGAACAAGTAAAGCTATAAGCTTTTGTAATATGTCTTTTATTTAAATCCAATGTATCAATCTAAACGACTTTTGTGTCGTTCTTATATATATCTTGTGCTGTTGATCTTGAAGTAACATGCCCCAGATCCTTATTCCGCTGCGACCCATTTTGGGGGTGTTACATAGTGTATATACTTGCTTATTATCATGATCCATGACATCCATATATTATATAACAAAGATTACCAAAATCATAAACAAGTGTAAAAATCCATTTTTACAAGTAAATAAGTTCCTAGATGGTGATTAACTACATAGCCATTATATACACATAAAATCATGAATGTAAAGAGATTAAGGTTTTTAGGTAACCTTAATATGAAGTGTGGTGATGAACAAAGTGATCTAAACCCTTGTTTAGAAACCAAAACCTAGCTTACAACCCTAATTTCAAGTGAAACCCTAATCTTGAATCATGCTTGCTTAACTCTTGTAAACCTTAAATCAAACCTTCAAACCTTCTTGGGTTATCTTATATATGATGTATAAACACTTAGAAATGTTACAAATAAAATTTGTATGGATGGTTTGTGTGTATGGATTTTAGCCGTGGCCTATTTCAAAGGAAATAGGAGAGTTTTTTGCTTTGTTTTCACCTTATGAAATGGATATGTATGTGTATAATATCTAGTTACTTGCAATATATATTCAAAGACTAGTCAAAAAGTGTACATGGAAGTCCAAGACAAGATGAGGGTTTCATGGGAAGTCTTATGGTCAAGGCATGGTCTTTTCTTGTGAAAGTCCTTATGTTTTAATGAAATGTGTTGTAAAAAATCAAGTTGGTAGATTTTTATGATATTTCTTTGATCTTGTTAGCCTCAATTTATTGAGTCGAACAAGGAAGCTCGGTCACTCTACGATGGAGCTTCGGTCTTTAATTAGTTAATATATATTTTTGTGATTTTTGAGTATTGGGTATAAAAGTGGGTAATTGTTGAACCGTAGAATTATTTTTGTGGCTCCGGGTATGCCTAAACGTATTTTATCGCGAAACGTAACCAATTTACGTAACCAATAAAAATAAAAATGAACAATGACCATAATTATTCTCAAAATAATTATTTAATACTTGCTTGATGTAAACGTTTAATCGTTTGATGCCCGTTTACATTGAATGATCATTTTTAGCTTACGCGATTTAACTTAACGTTTACGGTTTAAAAGCAAACGCGTACAACACTAAAAATAATTAGTGAATTTATTGACGACGTAAATGACCCTAAAACACGGGGTGTTATAATAACTGCAAAGGTGAAGGTCATATGGCTAAGCAGTGTACTGCAAGGAAAAGGGTGAAAGATTCTGAATGGTTTAAAGACAAGATGCTACTTGCTCAAGCACAAGAAGTAGGAGTTGTTTTGGATGAAGAGAAACAGGATTTATTAGCTGACAGATTATAAGAAATTGATGACTGTGAGGATCTCTAGTTACAAGCTACAACAAATTTTAAGGCAGACCATGTTGATGCATATGATTCAATTTGTGATGACGAAGCTACAGAAAATACAATCTTCATGGTGAATTTGTCTCCTGTTGGTTCTCTCAATGATGATACGGTTGCACCCTGTTATGATTCTGACACACTCTCTGAGATACCTCATTACGACACCTATCATGATTCTGATGTGCTTAATTCTAATATACAAGAGTTGGAATATATTGAAAACATCGTATCTAATAATGAGTCATATTATGAGCTTAAGGGTAACAACGATGTTATATCTTATACTTATTATATGCTTACTATTGGAAACGATGAAGATAACTATGTTCCTCCTCCTACACAAAAGAATGATATGATGTTGTATGTAATTGAACAAATGAAATCTCAAGTAGAAAAATGTAACAAGGTAAATCACGAGGCAAAAAGTGTGAATGAATCATTAACCAGCGAGCTTGAACGATACAAAGACAGAGTCAGAGTCTTAGAATATGCAGTTAAAGATGGTCATTCTAAACAAGAAGCATATCTAAGTCGTGAATTATACACTTCGATTTCTCAACGTAAAAGACAAGTGTCTGAATTTGAAAAATAAGTTTTTTCTCAACAAACACAAATAAAGGATTTAAATAATCACATTGCTTTTCTAACGAAAATTTTTGAAACACTCAAAAAAGAGTCGTCTGAAAAGTATGAAAAGAACATCACTGAAATTGTGGATTTGGAAAAAGCGAAAAAAGAACTTGAAAATATTGTTTTTAAAGTTGGTCAATTTGCTCAAACTATGCATATGCTAACCAAACCTCAAAAATTTTATGATGAAACAAATAAGACAGCTCTTGGTTATTAAAATCCTTTGTATCTTTCTCAAGCTCGACGGCATCAACTTGCATTATATAATGGAAATGTGTTGATTGCTAAACATAATCTTGTATTTGTGTGTGATTTTGAGGAAACTTTGATACTTGCTGAAGAGAGTCGGTTGAAAATGCTTGAAAAACAAATTGTTGTTAATACTAAACCGATTGATTACTCCAAATTAAACAAACTTTATGAGATTTTTGTTCCATAAACACAATTGTCAGCAGAACAATTATATTGGTCCTCAATACCATGTCCTCATGTAACTGTTTCAAAACCAAAAGTTTTTCCTAAAAAACTCCCATAAACTAGTGAGGTTCTCATGAATCTGAACAAAGCACGAGATCTTCTCACTAAGTTCGATGAATGCATCAAGAGAAGAACTATGTTGTCTCCTCATGAGATTGGTAGTTGGGAGAAATCGGATATAAAAGGTGCTTTTAAAGCAGATGTCATACCATTTTCTGAAAACCTGAAAGAAACTATCAAATTTTTTGAAAAGTGATTTATTGCTGAGGTTAAGGAAATGAAAAGATATTTTTGAACAAATGGAAGACGAGGTTGATCAATGTTCTGTGGCAAAGAAAAGTTTTGAAATTGAAAAGAAACAACTTTTAATCAACAACGACCGACTATTAGAAGAAAATATCGCTAGTGATATTATGTGCACATACTTGCGTTCGTTGAATGAAGTTTGTTAATACAAATAAACCGGTTTTAAACAAAACGTTTTACAATCAACTTAGGCTAAGGTTTTATTAATGACAAAACATATGACAAGAACATAACAAAAACCATTTTTCTACAAACCTTATTATTATCTAAAACATGATTTTCTTTACTATTCTCCAACTTTGTAGAAAAGACATGCACTTGAAAAAGTGTACAAATCTTTTTAAATCCCTAACTTTACACAAATAATCTTAACTTATTAATTTAATTATTCTTTAGTATTAATCAAATGCAGCAATTCAAGGAAAATCTCATAAGAGTTACACTAGATATTCTCAAGTTTTTTGCAAATCAATTCGGATTTAGTTACTGTATTCGGAGCCCTTAGTTTTGCAAGCGTTGCCCTACTGTCACTAGCACTAGCGAACGGCATTACAGTAAACATTTTGGGCTATAATACCAAGCATTTCTCATGTTTTTCAACACTTTCTCATTATTATTCTCTCTACAACTGTCTCTCTCTCTCTAGCATCTATTTTCTAACTCTTGTGTAGGCAATTCACTTCAAGAATAAAGGAATTTGCCAAATACGCGTAAGTTTCAAGCACGATCAAAAGTGTCTTGATTTGATTCATGTTTCTTCATTCAAGAGAACATTTGTGTGATTTATTGTTGTATTGTTAGTTGTACATCAAGTGTAGTTGTGTTATTATCGATTCTCGTGTGTGAGAAATTTGGTGATCATCTTTGTAACCTATAGAAGTGTACCATTGTTGTGAGGCTTCTTCGCCAAGTGAAAGGAGCTCGGTGACTAGTGTTTAACAAACTCTCGAGTAGGTGACTCGGGGAGTGGAGTAGGGCAAGGAAGGTGTTGGAAACACGAAAAGTGTCGGTCACTTCCAAGTTGTAATAGTCTTAGCTCGTAGTTTATGTAATGATTAGATTAGTAATCTAGTCCGGCCCAAGACCCATGGGAAGCCCATTAGAACCCATGGGCCGGCCATCCATGTACTATATAAACCCTCTCCTAGCCTTGGAGAGGGTTGGTTGTTCCATTTGTAACATTTCATCATAATACACTTCATCCATTTTCCATCCATTCTATCTCTAACATCACAACCCACATCTCACTCTTGTTCTTGGTTTGATCATAAGATTACTAGAATACTTCAATTGGTATAAGAGCATGGAGTGGTGTGTTTAGTTTTTGTTTTTGATTTGTGTTCAAAAACCTTTACAAAGAGCAAAAATTGTGATTCAAATTTTGGCTTAAAAAATTTTAAAGTTTTCATTTTTTTGTTCCTATAGGGTTAGTAACACTAGTTGTATAAGAATTTTTTGCTAAAAACTATAAAATCGTGTCTTTTTGAGTTTTGAAGATTTGAGTTTCGTAGTAGTTGGGACCGAACGAGTTGGACCGAACGAGTAAGCCGAACAAGTCAACCGAACTAGAATATTCTAGTTTGAACCGAACGACAATTAATCAAGTTTGGATCCGAAACGAGTCCCCTCCCCCCCCCCCCCCCCCCCCCCCCCGTCCTAGGTAAGAACAAGCAGGACCGAAGAGTAGGACCGAACTAGTTAAACTGGACATCGAACTAGTGGACAACCGATATAGGCCAGGAGTCGATGAGTAGGACCGAATAGTATTACTTTGACAACAAACTAGTGAACGAACTAGTAGGACCGAAGAGTAGGAGAACTAGTTAAAATTTTTTATAAGCCGAATAGTGAACCATCTTAAGTTTAAACTTAACAACTCGTTTATTAATTATAAGTTATTCTTATGACTTGTAAATCCGTGAAACAAACATACTTCGTTTTTCCAGGTTTTTATCGAGAATTGTAAAATCCCGTGCAATTCATTTCAAGACTAAATAATCTACTTACACAACACAATTTCTTTCTACCACCGATCGATCATCTGTAATCTTTTGGATACATAATGACGACTTTTGCTGTTAAGTCACTTCTTCTGGAGGAGACAATAACACCGATGCTGAAAAACAATGTATGATTCCATGGGAAAAGCAGAATGGAAGGTATATAATGATTGACCCACATGGACGAATGATTTTGCTTTGTTGAAAAGCACTTGTTGGCCTTAATTACTGAGGATGGAGTAACAAGGTTAAGGAATATGTTGAAATGACTCAGCAGAAGCCACTAAGAAGATGTGACATCATGCATTAAAACATCGCATTCTCCAAGGCTTCCATGAAATTTTGTCTTGTGAGTCAACATCGAGTGGCAAAAGATCTTTGGAGAAGATTAAATGCTAATGCGGACGTCGTTAACAAAACAAGAACATGAGTTGCAAGCTGTATGATTGAATTCGAAAAGTTCACTTAAAAGAAGGGAGTCGGATTATATGATTATTGACATTGAGTAGCTATTGCCAAAGTCCCTAATTTCATGAATTGTTAATCACCTTGTAGGGGTGAACACTAATACAATTAATAGATCTATTAGGTTGACCACCCTGTCTGGGGGCTTGACTTAAATTCTTTTGATCACCCCAACTAGTTAATGGATAATTTGTAATGAGAATCTATAGGTATGAGGCAATAATACCTACTTCAGGGGCAAACGTGAATGCATATGATATGTATTATTGTCAAGGTTCGGTGTCATGAGCTCAATGTAATAAAAACCTAATATATGGCTTGTTCGTACAACAAGTCACTCGATGAATTATACTTGTGTTCTAATCTTTTTATATTCATATAAACTTTATGAATTCACTCAACATTTTTGTTGACTTTTTAGCATGTTTTATCTCAGGTAATCAATGATGATAACTTGGCATGGACGAGGAGTATTGCACAAAAGTTTTCATAAACTTTTCTTTGTTCCATTCTTCAAAAGCTTTATGTTGATGTCTTTTAAAAACTTATGTTATTTTATGGTGAAGATCTTGTGGACAACTTTGTACTCTGATTTCAAGAATGGAACTAAGGTTTTATAACGTCTCTTTTTGAGTCGTTCTTTATATTCTTATGTGATTGTGCTATGACTTAACACCCCAAATTGTTGGTTCCGCTGCGTGTAAATTTAGGGGTGTTAAAAAATCTGATTCATTATTTGTCTAGCTTCAAGATTATATCAAAACCATAACAAAATATATTATCTCGAATCTACATACTCAATCACACTAGGTTGATATGACAATAATGTCATCCCTTTCAAAGACGAAAATAATATACATCGGTTCATAACTTACACATGTGATAATGGTGTTATATTGAGTCTACATGTCCAATAGGTATGTTCCTATTATTAATAATAACATGTTTAAAATGCACGTCAAAGTAGGATTGACGACTTAGATTTTTCTTCCGAGATATTCATGTAATTTACCTTGCAGTGCATTTGGTAAAGTTGTCATTTCCGAAAAACCAAACACGAGCAAATGCACAATATATGTAACTTTGCTCATACAATTCAAAAGTACGAATCAAGACTCAAATCCACTTTTTGTTATAACATTTTCTCTCTATACCAAATAAGCATAACATTATTTTTAACTAAGTATTTAAAACGGGAACAATTCAATTATCTAATATTTGGATTAGGAATTATGGAACATATTTGATTGTAGAATGTTACACTAAATATATAATATATGATAAAATATAAAATATATATAAGTCTAAAAATCAACAAGATCAATAAAACCGAGAAGTAGTATAGAATGTTCCCGGGTCGTTTATCCCCAACGAGGCTGGACTGGAAAATCGATACAGTCGGGAGATTTGAGTTTGAAGGAGAGAATTGATTTGAGAGTGTGGAAAGGTAGATTAGACAATAACAAACAAAAACGTTTAAGAAAATCCTAAAAAATATGAAATTAAGCTAAAAAAACGAGAGCACGGACCCCGAACAAAGGGGGAAAAACCTAAAATCTTTAAAATTAACCCTACGAAGAAATTTTCACTTCTAAACTACTCTAGGGAACAAATAACGAAGAATGAAAAAGACTAGACCGAAAACGGAGTTCGTTTGACCCAAAAACGAGTCAACACAAAAAACCGCACCCGGACCCGTTCTTTAAAAAGCAAAAAGTTGCAAAAATGTCCCTACGAAAAATTTTATATTTTTCCTACAAACTATAAGACTAAAGAAAATTTTCTAAAAAAGAAAAATATTTTTTTGATAATTTTTGTATTTTTTATGAATTTTTTAAACTTTTAACGAAATTAAATTGTAAAAAATACTAAATGACTTCTAAAAATTCTGAAAATTTTACTAAAAATACTTAACACTATAACAAACCTACGAAAAATAAGAAACAAAAAATTAGCTTATAAATAAGCCCGTAATAAGCTGTTAACAGCTTATACACTTATAAGGCCAAAACGTGTATAAATATTAAGGCCCTTGGGACTATAACGAAAAAGTCCCAAGGGCGCAGCGGTATGTGTTGTGTAAAAGAAAGGTGTACGAGGGTTGAGACCCGGGTTCGAGTCTTGCTCACCCGGGTAACCCCTTGTCTCCTTTCTTTTTTTTTTGGAAAAACTTTGTAAAGCAAAGTTGTCAAGCTTTTGGAGCTTAACAACTTTCTCAACTACAACTTTTTCTGAAAAGCTATAAATAAGCTTAAAAACAGCTTAAAAAAACGACAGAATGCTTAATATGAGCTTAAAGCTAAAAGAGCTAAGACATTTGGACACTTTGTGGATATTTAGACTAAACTAGGACAAATAAGCTAAAGGGACTATCTAAACTTAAGCTAAATAAGCACTAAAGAAGCTAAAAACTAAAACTAAATAAGCTTAAAGAGCTTAAATCTACAGAAAGCTTAAACTGACTTAAGGCAAAAAGGGCAAGGTCTTTGGTGAACTTTTTGAATTAAATAAGTTAAGAATTTGGAAAAGAAACACACACAACTCAACACTCCATCTTAATAAGCTACTAGGAAAACAGATAAGCTCATGGAATAAGCTAAATAAGCTGGAATGTAGCTTATGCACACAGCAGTACTAACCTGGGAAGTTAGTACTGTTGGGCATAGATATGGGCTTAAAAACTCAATAAGCACAAGTAAAAGGGAATTAAGCTAACACAGCTTATCAAACAAACAACATAAGCTGAAAGGAACACAATTGAGCTTATGAAATAAGCTGAATAAGCCAAGAAGAAAAATAAGCAGTCCCTATACTAAACCTAAGCTAAAACAGTCAAAGGGCAACTTTGGGCTTAAAAATAAGCTAGTAAAAGGGTTTTCTAAGGACTGAAATTAAAAGCACTTATCTAGGAGCTTATTGGCTTTTTAGAAAAGCCAATAACTAAGGCTGAGGTTAACTAATAAGCTAGGTGGAAGGGCTTAAAGCTACCCCCTTAGCACCAGGGGAAATTAATGCTAAATCAAGGGCTTATTTGACAGCTTTTTAAAAGCTGTCAAATAAGCTCAAAACAAAAAATAAGTTAAAACAGCTTAAGTACTCTAGCAAATGGATTTGTGCACAAATTTTGAGCTTCTACAACACATTTAAACCTGCTGAATTTTTAGAGTGAAAATGGGCTTTTAGATTTAAAAAATTGACACTTAAAAACTTTGGTGGTTTGACTTACCAAGTCAAATGACCAAAGGGACTTGACAGCTTGTTTTAGACACACAAAAGACTCACTTTTTAAACTAAAACTCAAACATACAATGGCTTATTCAAATAAGCCATTGTATCCTTTTTAAAAAGCCAACAGTTTCAAAGGTACTTATAAAAACTTAAAACAAGGTTTTGACAAAAGAAACTTTGGAAAAACAGGTTAAAAAGGCTTAATGTCTTAAGCCAAAACTAACTTAGTGACCACAACCCATACCAAAAACCATTTTGACCCGTTTTAAGGCTTATGCCAAACACCCCTTTATATTTTAAAACTGATTTTTAAAACTACCAAAGCTGAATTAAGCTAAGATTTTGAAAAACTACTACTACTTAAGCAAGATTAAACTATAAAAAGGTAAAAAGTTACACAAATAAGCACTTAAGCAGGATAATAAGCTAGGACAGTTTAAGCTATTTTTGACAGTTTTTAAGCAAATTGTATGTTAGTGAAAGAAAATTAACTACAAGGCATATTTTAGCATAAATAAACACTAATAAGCATAAAAAGACATTAATAAGCTGAAAAATAAGCTGAATAAGCTATTGCTACAGTAACTGAGGCTTAAAACTTACCAAAGTCCAAATGCATAGGTACTTAAAACTAATCCTAAACCCCCTAGTCCTTTGTGATTCTGAATACACCCAAAACCCAAGGTCTCTTCCAAGTTTAGACCTTGCTTCCTTTTGCTTATCAAAAATACAAATATAAAAAGCTTTTTGGACAGAATTTAGAATGAACTTAAGTAACTTTTCATTAGCTTTTAAAAAGAGTACAAAGAAAAAGTTTCTAAACAACAGGTTAATAAAGATAGCTTATATTTGCAGTAGCTTAAAAGGTGTTTTAAGAGGAACACTTGAAGCTTAGGAACACAGTAAAAGAAAACTTAACTTAATATGCATTAAAAAGAAATACAAGTACAATAAGGAGCTTAAACTTTAAAAATTTAACACACTAAACTTTTTAAAACTAAAATCTACTTAAAAAATTACACAACAACGCCACAATGGGCTTACAAACTTTATCGGAAAAAACGACTAGGTTTTGCTCTTGTCTTCTTTTGTCTTCTTGCAATTTGTGTGCTTGTTTGTAGACACAAAAAGAGAGTTGTTTGTTGTGAGAGTGTGAACACAGACAAGTAATCCTGGCCCTCTATTATTGCCTTGAGTACCCAAACCTTTGATGTTCGAACCCTTGATCCGAATGTGGTGGATTTATGGAATGCCAACATTGCAAAGCTACCTCTTGTGGTGGAAAGATAGTGGAGAGGAGGTGGGAAGGTTTATCCATGGTAGAATTGAAGGTTTACCAAGGTAAAACGGGGTGGTTAACTCGAGAGTTGTGTTGGGGGGAAAAAGGAGCGGGAAAAGCAGTTTTGAGTTAACAGGAAGAGGTTTGGGAGTTTTTGGCCACTTTTGGTCCCACATGTTTAATAAGGAGTAATGCAAGTTTGGTCCATGTGGTGATATAAGGTTATGGGACCTGACAGTATTTCGTCCCCAAAGTTATACTTGGAATTCTTCACAACCTCCTTGTGTGTTATAAACACAGTTCCTTTTGGCAGCTTTGCCCCTATTGGTTTAAACATTGCCCAAATTGGCAGTATTAACCCTCCTCTTTGTTTTCTTCCTTTTCATCTTTAAAAACAAGTTAGGATTAAACAAGTTTAGTCCCTAAACTTGATTTTTCCTTGACTTTTTTGGGGGCTTCGGGCTTGTCGGGGTTGACTTTCTGTTGACTTTTTCAGGCTTTTTGTATTGACTGGGCTTTGTCTTTTCCTGCTTTTCCCATTCTGAGTCTGGTTTGCGTGTTTTGGCAAACGTTTTTCGATCCTTTTCTTAGATTCCGTTCCTGCAAGATATCCGTTCCTGCACAATACAATTAGCAAAACAAGCGTATATTTGGCATTTTAAGTCCGTTTTTGGTTATTTTAGCTCGTTTTTAAAGGTAAAAGGTATGTGTAATTAAGCACATACCAGTGGGAGTACTTTGTTTTTATTTTTCTAAAATCAAATATGTTGTTAAACATATTAGAAACAATTTTTCATCTAACTAAGAATTTATCTCTTAGATTGAAATAGAGCTTCTTGTAAGAATTTTAGGAAATGAAACATGCAACCTTGGTATAATATGTTTGATACATTAAACATATATGGTGAATTAAGTCAGAATGCAATATCAAATATCATTGAGTGAAACTTGAATGATTTGTCTCACTTGAATTGATTGAACTAAAGGATACATTATGTACATCATGTTGTGTATGGGATTAGTTGCATCATTTGCATGAGTGTAAGATGATTTGACAACATTGGAATCTAATTGAAAGATATTAGAAGGAACATTCTGTTTAATATTTGGATTAGGAATTCATTCATAAATGATGAGACTATAAATATACATTGCGATAGTCATAGTAAAATTATTATAATCAAACAAACCTTAGGTTTAAGTGAGATCCAAATACTATCAAAGAAGTGTTTATAGTTTATGGTAGTTTAGCCATAGTGTTGTTTTTATATACTTGTGCTTGTTTTTATTGAGATGATACTTAGTCCTAGTATTGGCAAGTTTTCATCATGAATGATAACATTGCTAACTACACATGCTTGGTTTAAAAGCATAGTTGCATAATATTACATTAAAAGAATAAAAATATTTTATAGTTTGGAAAATTATTGAGATGATTGTCTCTAATAGGATGTTTTACGTACATCTTATGGAATGTAGTGTGTGACTAAATTCATATAATTAATTAAGTACACACGTACAAAATAACACTCATTATATTATTCAAAGAACTTTACTATTCGTGAATTTTTAAAATTAGTATTCTCAAAGTTTCACAAGATCATAACCTAGTTGATTTGTTCATGGAACCTATACCTTATCACCAATTGTGATTGTTGTGAATAAGACATTAGTATTTAACTAGGATCATCATGCAATGATCTTATTTGCTATTTGGATAAGGGCAAATCGCACAAAAAGGTATCGTACTTTAGGCCAATTTGAATTTTAGGTACTCAACTTTTTTTCTTAATTTAAGGTACCAAAGTTAATTTTATGTGCAATGTAAGGTTTTTTGAGGTTTTATCGACTTTCAAGAGAGGTTTCTAGTCATTTTTCTTGATGAAATGGTTAACTAATATGATGCATCATTATTATTGAGCATTTAAAAGACATTTTGGCTAAAATTATGACCGATAACCACTTTCGAAAAGTAAAAAAAACTTACATTGTACATAAAATTAACTTTGATACCTTAAATTAAGAAAAAAAAGTTGGATACCTAAAATTCAAATCGGCCAAGTAAGATACATTTCCGTGCGATTTGCCCTTTGGATAATAGAACTGTAAGTAGTTGTATTAAATAATGAATTGACATACTTGGTATAATTATTTTTATTTATACTACTGTATTCTATATTTGCATGTTTAAATCCTTAAATATATTTATTTATTCTAAACTATGTCCATTGTTAGTTAACAATATGAGAATATTATTGAATTAAGACAAATGCGAGTGTTTGGTTATATTATGATGAATATGTAAAGATGATTATGCCAAACTCACATGTTATTCAATATGGTTGAATATTGGATAACCCACCTTGTGTAAATCACTTTATGGATCGGCATCATTAAGTGAGTTACACACATGGTATAGTTTATACTCGTCCTCAAACTTGAGATGCAAGTAGGTTTCGCTTGTGTGGATTGCATTTTATCAATTCTAGTCAACTGCTATCCTTAAAAAGGTAGTTATAAAGGCTACTTTCAAAAATGTTATGAAGCATATGAAAAACACTTGTAGTCAAAATAGAATTTGTTCCTCCACGTGTTAGGAGTTAGATTTTTACTTGGCCCCTCGTTGGGTTGATCAGATGTTTGCATGGCCGTGCCCAAAATGTAGTTAAGATGATTCTTTTTACATTTGATAATCTAAATCAATACAGAAACGAGAAACGGAATTGTTAAATTATAGAATGACATTGATCCATATCCATATTTAACACCGTATTTGAAACAAAAGGATGAATTCACTTGAACCATTAAAGGCTAAGATGTTTAACGAAACTACACTCAGGTATTTCTTGGAGCATTGATGATGTTGCTAGACTATTTGTCAATGTTAGTGCTAGGAATGAAAAATGTAGTGTCATTATAGGAATTACATTAGTTTATTAGTAAGTTAAAACACAAGGGCTAGAAGTGTAATTAGTGAAAACTTCCCTTGTGTTAGGCCTATAAATAACACCCTCTAATCAACATTAGAGGGTGAAGCTCTAAATTGTATTTTTCTTACATTTTCCTTTTTAATAAACCTTTTGAAAATAGTGAAAATACTCTCTCTCTCTCTAAATATGGCTTATCCATACTTTGAGCTTCCCTGACCTCCCAAGATTGTGAATCTAGATATCTTACAAGTGGTATTAGAGATGCAAAGGTGATTTGTGATATTTTTGTAGCTTATTCGATGTGCTTATTTGATCAGTTTTGGCTTATTCAATGCTTATTTGATGCTTATTCAGTCGAAAACAGTTTATAACAGTCCTTATCAGTCCACAACCATAATCATCCATTCATATATTTACTTCACACTACATAACTGTTTTTCACGTGCTTAACAGATTGTACAACAGTCAAACAGTCAAAATACGTTTTGGTCAACCTGAATTACAAAGAAAACGCATTTTTTATACATTCGTGATTAGGTTACAAATGTTTTTACGCGAATTCAAAAAGTGTATTATGGAACGGTTACCAAAACATTTACATCGAAAAACAGTTATGGAAAATCGGTTTCATATACTTGCTTTCAAAAACGGTTTTAGAAAGGTTTCATATATTTGGTTTCGAAAACTGCTTATGAAAGTGGTTTCGTACCTGATTTCATATGGTGATTTCAGAAAGTGGTTTCTTATGGTGGGTTACGTATAGAGGTTACGTACATGGTTTCAGTTTCGTATGAGATGGTTTCAGTTTCATATGGTGGTTTTGGTTTCGTATGATGGTTAAGTAACATGTTTTGGTTTTGTATAAGGTAGTGTATGAGGTGTCGTATGTGGTTTCGTATTTTGGTTTTGGATGAGGTTTCATGTAAGGTTTTGTGACTTGGTTTTGGTTTCGTATGGTGAGGTTACAGTTTCGTACGAGGTTTCCTTTTTCACTTCAAGCATAACCAAAAAAACAAACAAAGTAGAAGGAATGACCAGTAACACAATATCAACCGAGTCAACTCAGTTATAACCGAGTTGAACTCAGTACCGTTTACCTCATTACCAAAACAAAAACTTATCAACAAATCCACTTCTCACCTAAACCCCTTCTCCTTCTACATATTATCTTGACTCAAAACCGAATAAGAAAACACAAAACATGATCTTAGTTTTTCTTTTGTGTTGCATTACTATGTTGTGAACTTTAACAGATCCAAAACATAAAAATAAGGTTCATTATTGATCTTTGAACGGCAAACAAATCCTAAGAACATACAACAAAACAAAGGAGGGCTCTTCATTCTTTTAACCCTTTTTCTTACATTTTTTTTTCATTCTTAACCCTTCAACATGCTTACCAAGACTTCATCACTAAACACTTGTTAGGTTTGTTCCAATGTTAGCTCTGTCTTAGTCTGCATTATCCCCTTTCTTATTTTTACTCCTTTTGTATTACCTAAGGACTTCTATTCTATCTAATGGAATGTCCCTGGTTAGATCCCTCTGGATTCTTTTTTTTTTGTGTTATTGGCTGGATCTTTGGAATGAATACCTAACCTTAACTACCTTAAAACTCTGATAAAAGTAATTACATGGTCAGTCTTTGGGTATTGTCCTCATTGCGTTAAAACCATATTGGAAAAACTCAATCAAATTACTTGTGATATGTATATCAAAACATTTTGTACCTCGATAGTTTTTACTTTTCATAAATGCTCCTCCTCAACACATGCATCGATAACTGAAATTGTTTAGCATGGAGAAGGGAGTGGACGCGCACTAGAGTCTTTAGAGATCACTTATTACAAGTTGCATATTTTAATCACATTTTCTACCCTTATAAAAAATGTCAAATGTCTTGATATTTTGGATATCAATTTATTCAAATATGTTTAAAAAAATTTGGGGGAGAAAAATGTTCTGATTATTAGCAAGCCTTATTAGGAACATTTTAATGCTCCCCCTCAATTTATGAGGGATATATAAATATAAAATGTTGAGTACATAAATTTGAAATATTTTGAATTTACTAAGTAATTCTTGAAAATTTATACTCAAACCCTTTATATTTTCCTACTTTACAAGTCTACACTACATATTTTACATATTCACAAGATGATAGGAGATTGACCTTTTTGTATGAAGATAGAACAAAGTATGACAAATCATAATGTACTTTGCATCTATCCTACAGGCCATCGCTAGTTCCCTGACCACAACCAATCTTTTTAGATTACTAATATCTACCTTTCTCGATTGTCTGTGTTTAATGAGTTTGACATGAGCTCTGAATTCTCTTGTCTTTTAGCCTGACCATTTTATCTAGAATCTCTACTGTTGTATCCCAAGTGAAAATTGAGTACTCTATGATGAAGTTTGTCACGAACTAACTTGAGAGTCCTGTCCGAGAACTTGTATAGCTCATCAGCCCACATGACTCTCTTTTGTTTGTTCAAGTCTTCATAGAAAGCTCCAGGTGGATCAAACGATGGTGTGTACAGTTCTTTGGCAGAGATTCTGGGAAAATCTTGTTGAGGTTTCAGGAGAGATTAAGCTGTTTTTTGTTAAAACTTTCTACGCACATGCTGACTTTACTTGACTCTTCTTTTGATGATCGAGACTTCTTAAGTGAACATCAAAATGCCACATCCAAGTTCAACATGTTACTATTCCTTAAAGGTTGAATAACTTGTGTTGACTAACAAGAAGAAGCATATCCTCTATGTCGTTCAGGTGTAGATTCACAAAGTCGCCTTTTTTGAGCTTGTATTTTTGACAATCAACTCTTCTCACCACTATCTCTTCAAAGAGTGATAATATCATGCAAATTTTTATGATCTTCACACTAACCACACTTAGAATCTTCTGAGTTGAGTAGACATTATGCTTAGAGATTTGTTGATTTATGACCTAGAGGAAAACGTTGTGCTTGGGACCTAATGTTTGAGTCCACGACTCAACTCTTGTTATAACTACTTTGGTAACACTCCATAGAATATGGATCATGTCTTCAATACCCACTAACTCGTATCTTGCAGCCTTTGTCTTCATGATAAACGTAGTATACTTCTTTTCTAGATCTGATGCTTTTAGATATTCAAGGTCGTTGTTAAAGAAGTATTCTGAAGGTACGGTTAGACGACCTGGATAACCTTTCAAAGGAAGAGGTTTGCTTAAGTCATAGGGACAACAATCTCCTTCAAGATTGTTCTAGTCAAGTTGGTCAGTTAATGCTTTGTAACATTCTTTGATGTTGTACTCGAGCTCAATGTTACTTTGGCATGTGCCTTTCAGAAGGTTGTAGACGAGACCAACTAAGTGAGATTTTGTAAGCTTGTCTATCTTCAACGTATATTGCAAAATTGAGAAATCAAGAAGGAGTGGCCCATGTGTTTCATCGATGTGAGTGGATTCCTTTGTAGTAGACAATCATATTATTGAAACCAAGCTGTTCAAGGCTTTGATCATCAACTCGATCTTGGAGTTTTTGTTGGTGTTACAACTCTGGAATTTGGAAGTTGGAGGCGGAGGACTGAGGAGATGTTATTAAACAGTCGATACTATGGTGCTTTGTTCTTGTTTAGTTTGAGTTGTGTCATCTGGTGGTTATTGAATCAACATCATAATCCACCCATCAATCTTTGGTTTGTTTTTTAAACATATTGTTTGATAATGGCCCATCTTAGAAAAGGCTATTGGTTCTTTAAGACTTAGTGTTCTTCTTACAGTCACGGAATTGCTTGATTTGAAGTTAGTGTTTACAGGAGATTTACCGTTTAGAGTAAAGTTTGTCAGGATTGGGACCCTATGTTTGAGATTCCATCGCTCAACATCTTTGTTTATAAACTACTGTGGTTAATCATCCTTTTAGAGAATAATGGATCATGTTTCATATACCCACTAACTATATCTTGCATGCATTTGTATTGTTTGATAGACGTAGTATACTTCTTTTCTAGATCTGATGCTTTCGGATATTCAAGGTTGTTGTTGAAGAAGTATTCTGAAGTATGGTTTCGACGACTCTGGACGACCGTTCAAAAGAATGAGTGTTGGATCAAAGTCATAGGGACAACAATCTCTTCAAGATTGTTCTAGCAGTTGGTCAGTCTATGCTTTGTAACATTATTTTGATGTTGTACTCGAGCTCTAATGTTACTTGAGCATGACTTCCTTGTCAGAAGGTTTTGTAGACGGGACCAACTATTAAGGATTCATTTCAGAGCCTTGTCTATCTTCAAATGATTCATCTCAAACTTAGATATTACATCGTAGGAGTGGCGCATGTGTTCATTTGAAACTCGGTGAGTGATCATTTGCGAGAGTCAACATTTGTTGAACAAGGTGTTCAGGTTAATAGCAATGTCTTGACGTTGTAGTTCGACTCTGGATCTGGAGTAGGAGGCTGAGGAGGTTGATTAAACCAATCATACTTTGGAGCTTTGTTCTTAGTTTAAGTTGTGTTATCGGTAGTTTGATCTGCATCATTAACAACTCATCAACGGATTGTTAAACCATCATCTTATGGCATCTCAAAAAGCTGGTTTCTTCAATGGTTCTTTGCAGTCACAACTGTTGCTAGATTGAAAGTTTTTGTTGTAGGGATTGACCTTTAGAAATGTCTGTCGTTGGGACCCAATGTTTGATTCCACGCTGAACATATTTGTTATAACCTACCTTTGTAACACTCCATAGAATAGGGATCATGTCTTCAATACCCACTAACTAGTATCTTGCAGCCTTTTTCTTCGTGATAGACGTAGTATACTTCTTTTCTAGATCTGATGCTTTTAGATATTCAAGGTCGTTGTTGAAAGATGAATTATGAATGTTACGGGTTAGACGACCTGGACGACCTTTCAAAGGAAGAGGTTTGCTTAATTCATGAGGGACAACAATCTCCTTCAGGATTGTTCTAGTCAAGTTGGTCAGTCAATGCTTTGTAACATTCTTTGATGTTGTACTCGAGCTCAATGTTACTTTGGCATGTGCCTTTTAGAAGGTTATAGACGGGACCAACTAAGTGAGATGTTGTAATCTTGTCTATCTTCAAACAATTCATCGCAAATTTTTTGAGAAATCGATAGGAGTGGCTATGAGTTCATCGAATGTGAGTGGATCCTTGGGCATCAGACAGCATATTGTTGATCAAGGTCTGTTCATGTTGATCCAATCAACGATTGACGTATGTTCCACATGCGGATACTGGAGTAGGAGGCTGAGTGAGTGTGTTGATTAACAGTAGACTTTGGCAGCTTTTTCTTAGTTTGAGTTGTGTCATCTAAGTGGTTGATCAGCTCATTAACCAAGTCATCAACTGTTTGTTAACTTCATTACAGCCATGTCTAAAACAGATGTTCTTAAAACTGGTTCTTCTGCAGTCATAGGATCAGCATCATTAACCACATCATAAATCGGGTTTTAAGAATACCCTTCAAAGCACTTGTTGTCTAATTTTAAACAAGTAATTTGTCAAAAACTCACGTTTTGTAAATAGTTATAAACAGTGTCTCAAATCATTTAGTAAACAATTCAAGCTTAAAATAAAGTCAATGGTATACATCCATGTATCAAACATGTATTGAAAATCATGTGAAGAGCATGAGTTAAAGTCTTTAGTAAAAACATTTATTGTATCGTTATGAAATTGGAATCAATAAGTTATATGGTAAAACGTGCATGTAATCTCACCGAAAATAGTATATTAAAAACCTTTAAGTAAGAAAAAATTAGGGCTAGAACTCACGTTCAATGGATGATCGTAGAGAAACAAAACAGATGAAGTAGATGACTCCAAAGTATTAGTCGAGACCTATAATAGCAAGTCGCGACTTAGGACTGATATCATGATTCACTATAATAGAATAGTTTATACTATTACTAGTTAGGAATTCGAAACATATACAATATTTGCACAGACTAAACCAAAGTGTGTTTATATAGTTATAATGATGTCAAACCTAAGGTCAAACTAAAATAAACATCTACTAAGTCTGGCCCCTTAATTCCTATTCAATCGGATGTGGTCTTACTTTTCATTTTTCCAAATCTAGACGTTAAAAGTTCAATTTTTATGTTTGTTTGTCATTTTCATGTTAGTTGCATACTCCTAAACCATAAAAGATATAGACATGAGGCTTTCACCCCTGGAAAGGCCTTGAAGTCTAATTTCCATAACATCAAGCCTCATATTCCAATTGTTTACCAATTTTTAGATACTCACAATTTACTATCGCTAACTCAAAACAGAAAAATACTGTTTGCAAAATTTAGCCATGATCACCGGACCATATCTCTCACTTTATAAAAGATATAAAGGTGAGGTTTTCACCCCTGGAAAACCACATGAATCTAGTTTTCAATTATAAAACATTAAGCCAATCATTCAACTCATTTACCAATCAACGGGAAATAAACTTTTACTAACCGAAGGTCAAACCAGATTTTTAACTGAATTTCTTGGTTTTGCCGTTTTAGTCATAAATCCTAAACTAAAATAGCAATGAATGTGAGGCCAAGTGCTGGAGCTTCTATAAGATGTCTATCATTGACCCAAGCTTTTTAAGAGTAACCTAAATCTTTTAGTTCAAATTCCCCTGACGTTAGCATGCTTTCTAATCGAGGACCAGATTGACCAATGTTTGTATTTGGACATATCTCCCTCATACGGAGGAATTGGATTTGCAGCATCCAACTATCGTAATGTAATGCCAAGTCATATCATTCTATTCACCAAGTAAAATTATCTCACAAGGTCCAGGCCAAAATTTTGGAGAACAAGCTCAGTTTACCTGCTGACTTCAAAACAGTCCTATAATTTACTTCAAAACTTAATCCAGGTACTTCCAAATCCTCAATTAATTCATCACAAGGCCACTAATCATCAAAGTACATTATCTAACAACCTTTTTCACCTCTTACACATAATTCATCAATATCAACTCATAACGAGTACATGCATAATATAAAATCACAATCAAGAACATATACTTCACAAATTCAAAACAAGGAAAAGAAAGAAACTTAAAGAGTAAATTAACTTACAATGGGGCTAAAGAAAAGATCAAACACGATCCCTAGAGGGGACGTGTAGGCTGTCGAAACCAAGAGGTAAAAACAAAGAAAATCATACTCTTTGATATACAAAAAAACCTTCTCAAATCAATCCCTTGATAACTTTTTCTTTGTGAATCAAGAAAAACCCTTAAAACCTAAAATCTTTCAAGAAATCAAGGATTTTTAAAACTTCGTGGCATGAGATTTTTATTGGTGAGCGATGATTAAGGTTTATGGTAGTGAATGATTTTAAGGTTAAAAGATGGGATTGGTTGGATGATTTAAAGGTGGAATGGTGGTTTTTTCTCTTGGGGCTGTTCAAACCAAAAGAGGGGAGGGACGAGGAGGTTTCTGTCGATTGATTTCCTGTATTTGTGTTGTGGTATGTGTCGTCTTTTTGTGTTGTTAATATTAGGAGAGTAGGTTTAAGTTTGGGCTTAATTAGGATATTTGGAGGCTAAGTGTTAATGGGTCTTTATGAAAAATAAGCACAAAGGGTATGTCTCATGTGTATCGTGTGGGTCCCGACACGGAATCCGATTTAGGCATCAGAGAGGGGTAGGCAGGGGTGAGTTCATAGGACTTAAAATTTTGATAACTAATGATACTTTTAATCTCGGGCCAATTTTCCTACTTAGTTTGTTACTTTTTCTTAAACTCAACATGTGATTTTAGTCTTCGGTGACGATTTAAAAATCCGAAGAAAGGATTAAATATATATAAAAATAAAAATATTTAGGCACTAAAGCCCTAATATGGAGTCGATGGTTTCTCGGATTGCTAATAATGGATAATTTAAATTGTAAGATTTGCGAAGGGTTTAAAAAATTGACGTTTCATAAAATCGAACTAAAATCATAAAATGAATTATTTAAAACTTTAAGGAAGTAATTATTAAATTCAGAATAAGTAGTGACCTAAATATCGGGAGTTTTTACATTCTCCCCTCTTAAAGGGAGCGACGTCCCGGCAACCGATTTCCTCTATTCGCTTTACACTTGGTCAAGAAGGAGTTGCGGGTAGACTCAGGTGTCATCGAGGTTTCAAACAGAAACTAAATGAGAAAAAAGTCAAAAAATCAAATATATGCAACGCGCATAAGCGAACGGACTGAATGACGCGAGAATTTTTAAAGGAAGATAAAATACATGACTCGAAGAAGAAGCCATTGAATACGAATGGTATTTAACAACAGTCGGTCAAATTTGGAAGCGATTAATGGTTTCAGTTACCATTAGTGTATCAAGTTCGCGGCTGGTCGATGGACACATTCGGAAATACCCATATAACAATCCACGAGTCGAAAGAAGTTCATAAGCCCAAAGAATGATACGTACAAACATATGCACGCATATGCCAGATTCACATAAGCCATCATTCACCAATTCGTCATTAACATAAAGAGGTCATCCCAATCCATAATAAGTGATGAAAATGAACTTATGGTTTGTGTGTTTATCATTTCCTTATTCAAAAGAAGACACGTCCTTTAATAATTCATTTCAATAGACGATGATAAATCATCTTAGTTAAGCGATGGACGACCAACCAAAACACAATATCAAAACCAATGTCACAATAAGTTAAAAAGGAATGTATACTGACACATGATTCTTCAGAATCAAAGATGGTAACAAGAAGAGTAATAAGACGTTAGTCCATCATGTTCAAAGGTAAGTGCCAAAAGTCAGCACGAATCCGAGGTGACAAGATTAATAGCCGTATCCCATCAATTGGAAATTTCAAAACAATGGATTACCAAATTAACATACGCGATTCAAAACATAGAAGAGTGTTCGGACTCGGAGATCCGAACAATAAAATAACTAGTGGAATTAACAAAGGACACCGAATGTCAATATTATCAAAATGATATAAAATAAAGTCACGCTAATGTTTCAGAAGATCACCGAATCGCTCATAATATATCAAGAAAAAGAACAATTTAGACTTAACATTTTACTATACACATTTGTAGGTAATTTTAATTACTTTTACATTTTTGGCCCTTGCTAATCTTACTTTAAGGGACCGTTTATTTCCAAAATCACGTAATAAGTATAACCATACGGTTTTCGACTTATAACATGATTGGTTTGAAATAAGTTTACTGAGATTACATGATACATAATCAAAAGTTGTTAATGACCTATTGAAGTATCAATTTTTCCATCATGGTGCATAAATCTGAATTATTTTAAACATTTTCTTGTCTACGTTTTTAGCATAATTCCGATTTTATACTCTAGTTTGACCCAAAACGAAAGTTATGTTTAAGTTTATCTAATTCTTCAGGTTATATTTGTCGATAAAGTTGTGGCACGTTTTATGAAAATATTAGTCTCAAATCATTTTGATAGTTTGGGCAGTTTATGATTAGGTTAGCCGTTTTAATCGTAACTCATTCATCGGAATGGGTACGGCCTCCTACTCCAGGGCTCCCACATACACCAATTGTATGTGACCTACCAACTAAGTACTATGGGGCTTAACAGCCTCAAGTTAAAAAAACATTATTTCATCATCACACCAACTTTACCTAAAATTTTTTCTAAAGTAGGCGAAGCGACCAAAATGTAGACACTTAAATGAATTACTCTTTTATATATGGGTGGCGGTGATCCCGAAGATAAGCGTAAGAATTTGAAATAAATTAGCTTTTCTTAGTTTCGGGTTATCTTAGTACTCGCATTATTGTGTTGAGGGAGAATATTAGAAATAGGTAGTACGCGATTATATTCTGGCCGTGGTCAGAATTATAACCGAACCGATTATAAGACAAATAGTTTGACGTCATAAGATAATACGTAGGCATGAGAAAAATCATAACTAATTATTATTTGCTAAATTTTTAAGGCTATAGCTATAAAAGTGGCAATAATGAGAAGCTTATAAGCTTAACTAGGAGCATTGCGCTGCGCGGATATCCGGACAATGGTGAAAGACTCTTAAAAATTTTCAAAAAACGGTTATAGTCTAGGGTTTTGAAAACGACCTAGTTCGCTATAACGAGTGCTCTGATACCAATCTGTAACACCCCCATAAAATCACAACGCAGCGGAATACCACTTTGGGGTGCTACTTCATAGTATAAAGTACAAGTTACAGAAAACGACCTCAAAAGAGACGTTTAATAAAATGTCACATTCGATTAAAATTTTCAGAGTAAATTCAGGTCCCAATAATTTGCTTTTAACAAAAATTACAAGAGTTCAAACATGACTCATTTGTATATTTAAAGAAAACAATCATCGAATGTGAAGAAAACCAAGTCCTTAAAGTTTTGATATCCACGCGACTCGAATGCTCCCAATGCACAGCTAGCAATATAATAACCTGAGAAAATACATGCAAAAACGTCAACAATAATGTTGGTGAATTCATAGGTTTAAGTAAAAGCAGTGTTGAAATAATTCAAGTAATATTTCTGAAAGAAAAGTAGCGTTACAACATTTCAAAGAACTATTTTCGAAATTCAAGTAGGGATTCAATAAATCAAGTAATGTTTAGTAATGGACCACAAGGTTTAAGATCAGCCAGCGACAGTGCAACGAATGCAATGTCAAGTAAATGAATTAATATATTATCGCATTAAGCTCATGCCACTGAAACGTTAACCAAGCATATAAAATATGCATATAATTTGCCCCTCAACAAGGTAATATTGCAATATACCTTAAGAAATTCTCAATACAAAATGTCCTTTAGGGGTGATCGCGCCATGGATGTCACAACCCCAGACAGGGCAGTCACGGCCCAATAGATCTACTTAATGTACTAGCGCTTACCCATCATAGGTAATTAACAGTGCATGAAATTCGGGGCCTTTTTGCAATAGGTACTCATGCAGATAAACTCATAATCGGGTCAAGCATACCCTTCAAGCACTTGTGTCTAATTTAAAACAAGTAATATGTTCAAAACTCTCAGTTTTGTAAATAGATATTCAATGATCCCAAATCGTGTAGTAAGCAAATCAAGCTTTAATAAATTCAGTGGTAAACAACCATGTATTAGAAATCATGTGTAAAGCAAGTAAAATCTTTCGTAAAAGCATTCATGTAACGCTTATGAAATTGGAATCAATAATTTTGCTTAGTAAAACAAGCATGTATTCTCACCCCGAAAATAGTTATGAAAACCATTAAAGAAGAAAAGACGTGGCTATGAACTCACCGTAAGTGGATGATCAAAGAGAAACCAACAATGAGAAGTTGAATCAAAATATTAGTCGAGACCTATAAAGCAAGTCGCGACTTAGAATGATATATGATATCATTATAATAGAATAGTTATACAATACTAGTTAAAGAATTCGAAACATAAACATTATTGCACAAAGACTAAACCAAAGTATTTTTAGTTTTAAAATAGGTGTATGACCTGCACTTAACCACAAATAAGTGTCTACTAAGTATCGCTTAACCATTCTTAATCTTTACTAAATGGTCACACTTTTAATTCACAAGAAAAGGCGTACAACTTACATTGCAGAATTTTAGTCACATTCACAGGACCATATCTCTTAATCCATAGAAGATATGAAGGTGAGGTTTTAACCCCTGAAAAGATACATGAGTCTAGTTTTCAAAACATTAAGCCAATCATTCTAATAATTTACCAATCCACGGGAAATGGATTTTTACTAACAGAAGGTCAAAACAGAAAACTTACTAAATTTCTAACGTTTACGGTTTCGGCCATAAATCCTATTATATAATAGCTTTTACATTGAATCCAAAGAGAGGTGAAAACTAATAATATCTAGTGATTAACCATATTTTAAAACCTCAACTTACTGTAAAAAAAAACTGGAGCAAAACAAGTTTTCCAATAGCCGCTCCAGATTTGACCTTCTTCCGTAAAAAGGCCATATCTCCCACATCCGGAATTGATACAAAAGCGTCCAATTCGCAACATGTACCTAAGACCTATATCTATCCAACCATGTATTTTGTTTACAGACCCTAAGCCAAAAATGTTGAGAAAATACCATGTTTACCTACTGACCTGGAAACAGTCCTAAAAATCCACCTCTAAATCAATCAATAACACATCCAAATCATCAATTTTTCCATCACAAGGCTACTAATCATTCAAGTAAATCATCTATCATTCATTTTTCATCACTTACACTAATTAATCAAGATCAATCACAATAAGAACATGCATGTTCATAAAAACCCCAAATCCACACATGCATTGCTAGAAACATCAAATTAGTGAAAAGGGAGTACAAGGAAAAAATTTAAAACCTACAATTAAAGGATTTTAAGAGATCACACAAACCCTATGTGGGTTTCTTGTTCTAGGCCGCGGCAACAAAACCCCCAAAAAGATGAACCCTAACTTTCGTTGCTTCAAATCTTGTTTACAATGCTCAACTTTAATTCCTTATGATTCTTGTAGCCTTCAATCAATTAAAAATCCTAAAACTCAAAGATCTTCAAAATCAAGACTTATTAAAACACATGCATGGTTGATTTTATAGTTGGGAAATGATTAGGATTAAATTCATATAGGTTTTGGAATAATAAGAAAGGGATTTGGTGGAGATTTTAGAATGTTGGTGGTGGTTTCTTCCTGGTTTAAATCGAACAGAAGAAAAAAAATATAAGGGGGGTCGTTGGTCTTTGTTTATGACCGGCCAAAGAGAAAAAAAAAGGATAGAGTGGGCTTTGTGGGTTTGATAACTTGGGCTTGGTTTGATAAAAAAAATATAGTGAGAGAGTGTTGGTGATGGGCTGCCGAACCAAAGGGGAAAAGAGGGGGGCTTTGGCCCATTTTTGTCTAACTAATATTACCCATTAACCTCAGGCCTAATAACATATTCTAGTCCGATACTTGTTCCTATGCCGTGATTTTGTCTCGGGTGCAATTTAAAACAAAAGAAAGACATTTATTACAAAAACAAAAATAATTAGGCATTTAAGGCCCGTTTACGGAGTCGTTGATTTCTCAATTATTAAAACGGATAATTTAATTTGTAGGACTCGCGAGGGTTTTAAAAGTGACGATTTTGATAAAAATCGATTAAGATAATAAAACGAATTATTTAGAATTTAAAAATTAATTATAAATTCAAATTAAGTAGTGATCTTAAATACGGGGTTTTACATCCTCCCTTCCTTACGGGAGCGCCGTCCCGGTGCTCAATTCGCCTTATTCGTCGTATGGTTATTTGTGAAGAGATGAGGATACACTTAGGTCCTTGGTGGAGGTTTTTAATGAAAATTAAATGAACAAAAGTCAAAGCATCAAATATATGAAATGAATATGAGCAAAAGGATTGAGTGCCGTGAGAATTCTTAAAAGGAAGGATAAAATACATGACTAAAAAAAGCCATTGGAAACGAATAGTTTTGAAAAGTCGTCAATTCTTGGGAACGGTTAGGGTTCATTACGATTAGCTTATCAAGTTCGCGGAGGTCGATATACATTCGAAAAGAAATCCATATAACAAATTATGAGTCGAAAGAAGTTCATAGCCCAAAGAATGATTCGTACAAACGAACGCACGCTATGTCGGATACACATAAGCCCACTCATTCACAATTCGTCACTTACATAAAGAGGCGTCCCAATCCATGTAAGTGAAGAATTATGAACTTATGGTTCGGCGGTTTATAATTTCCTTATTCAAATGAAGAAGCGTCCCAATTCATTTCAATAAGGCGATTATAAATCATCATACTTAAGCATGGCCGACACTAAACACAATATCAAAACAATGTTACAATAAGTAAAAAGGAGTATCTACTTGACGACATGGTTCTTCAAAATCATAAGAAGTAACAAGAAGAGTAATGAGACATTAGTCCATCACGTTCCAAAGGTAAGTGCCAAAAGACGGCACGATCCGAGATGATAAGATAAAGCCGTACTCCCATCAATTGGAAGATTTCAAAACAATGGATTACGACCACAACATACAGGATCCAAAAGCATAAGAAGAGTGTTTGGACTCGGAGTCGAACAATGAAATAACTAGTGGAATTGACAAAGTACACCGAATGTTAATATTATCAAAAAGGAAATAAAGTCAATATTATCAAAAAGGAAATAAAAATAAGGGTCACGTTAATGTTTCCGGAATCACCGCATAGCTCCCATAAAATATCAAATAAAACGAACTTATTAAGACTTAACATAGTACAATACACATATTGTAGTAATATATATTAATAAACCTTGCAAGTCTGACTTAATGGACCTATATTTCAAAATTCGTAATAGAGTAAAAACGAACGTTTTTCACCTTAAAACAAGATGTAGACCTATTTACTGAGATTACAAGATAGAATACTCTAAAGTGATAAGATTCCTAAATGAAGTGTCTCATTTTTAACCAACATTGCCAAAATCTGAACATTTAAAATGTTTTCTGTATTGCAATCGTTTTTATAAAGCATGAATTCCCATTTATAACAAATCCGTTTGACCCAAAACAAAAGCCCTTTTTTAAGTATATCTAAATCCTACAGTTTTAATTGTAAAATGGGGCACCTTAAATATGAAAATATTAGTCTCAAACTAATTTGAACAATCTGGGCACAAATTTATGATTAGATTTTGGGCCTTTCTAGTCTCACAAACTTCATTCAACCGGAATAGTTGACGATTTAATAACAAAGAACCACATGGTCCTCATATGTTTAACATATTCATCCCTTCACACCCCCATGTAGAAAACCCAGGCAGCTCCATCAAAATAAAATTATTATAAGCCTAAAACTATCTGTCATTGCAAATTATGGGTACACACTAAGTTTGTTTCCTCCCACGTTTTTGGTCCCGTATCACAACCTATACGAATGAGTTGGTGTTTCCCATCTAAATCGCCACTAGGACCTACATATAGCCTAATCATTAATGCAAATAACAGTAAGGTTTAAAGGCCAAAAATGTTCCCCCTTAAAAATACCAACATTACTCGAAGTTTCCAAAACAAATAGCCAAAAGTAACCAAAAATCGTCAACAACTTATAGGAATTAACTATTATATTATATATTATATAGTATATATATAATATATATATATATATAACGCGATGACCCCAGAAGATAAGCATAAGAATTTGAGAAGGAGAGTAAGCTAGCTCATATATGTTAAGAGTATCCATATATAATAACCAGTATTGACGTTCGAGGAGAAAATTAATAAAACAAGAAGTAACGGCATAATCAAAGGTCACCGATATATAACCGTCGCGTTATAAAGAAAAAATCATATGACGTCATAAGATAGACGAAAGAGGAGCAAATAAAAACCAAGAATTAATATTTTTCCATTATTAATATAAAAGCAATAAGATTGCGCAAAAGGAGCATATAAATTACCTGGAGCAAGCGAAGCGCGGATAATCGGCACAATTGGTGAATGAATCTTAAATATTTTTTCAAAAAACGGTTTTATAGTCTAAGTGTTTTGATAACGACCTATCCTATAAATCGAGCGCTCTGATCCCAATCTATAACACCCCCATATAAATCACATACAACGCACATAGCGGAATACCACTTGTTGGTGCTAACATCTATAAGTTCATACACACAAGTTACAAAAAAAACGACCTCAAAAAGACGTTTAATAAAATGTCACATTTAATTTAAATAAATATCAAGTTACTACAAGTCAAATAATTCCTTTCTAATAAAAGTTAACAAAGCGTTTCTAATCCTGACTCATTTGTATATTTAAAGAAAACAATTATCGCATTTGAAGAAAAAACCAAATCCTTAAAGTTTTAATACCACAGCGACTCGAATGCTCCCAATGCTCAGCTAGCAATATAATAACCTGAGAAAATACATGCAAAAACGTCAACAATAATGTTGGTGAATTCATAGGTTTAAGTAAAAGCAGTATTGAAATAATTCAAGTAAATATTTCAGTAAGAAAAGCAGCGCTACAACATTTCAAAGTATTATTTCCAAAATCCAAGTAGTGATTCGATAAATCAAGTAATATTCAATAGTGGACCACAAGGTTTAAGATCAGCCAGCGATAGTATTTCAAAGTATAATTCAACATTACCGCATTGAGCTCATGACACCGAAACCTTGACAATAACGCATATCAAATGCAAATACAGTTGCCCCAGTACTAGGTATTATTGCCTCATACCTACGATTCTCAATACAAATCGCCCGTTAAAAAGGTGCTCGAAAGAATTCGATTCAGACCTCGGACGGGGTTGTCAAACCCAATAGATCTATCAAATGTACTAGCGTTCGCCCCTACAGGGCAATTAACGGTTCATGAAATTAGGGACTTTGGCAATAGCGACTCATGCAGATAATTTCATAATAGGGTCAGACATACCTTTTAAGCACTTGTGTTCCATTAGTAAAACAAATAATGTGTTCAAAACTCACGGTTTCATAAATAGATAATCAATGATCTCAATCATGTAGTAAGCAAATCAAGCTTTAATAAAATCAGTAGTAAACAACCATGTATCAAACATGTATTAGAAATCATGTGGTAGGCAAGTAAAAGCTTTAGTAAAAACATTCATGTAGCGCTCATGTAGTAGAAATCAATAAGTTTACTAGTAAAACGAGCATGTATTCTCACCCCGAAAATAGTTATGAAAACCATTAAAGTAAAAAAGATGGGGCTTTGAACTCACCGTAAGTAGAAGTACAAGATCGATCTAGCGAGAAATCAACTAATGAGAAATAGCACCAACGACTTAGCCCCGACCTAAAAGACAAGACGCGACTTAGTATATAAAGAAAAGAAAATATATATGTAGTAAGAATATACATGATCACGAGATATATTTCTAAGAAATGCATGGCCTTGCACAATGACTTAACAAAGGTATTTATACTCCAAAATATGACTCCTAATCTGGTCTTATAGGTATTAAAACATCTACTAAGTTTCATGTAATAACTCTTGTTTCGCTTATGCGTATCTATACGTTTTATGTTTCAACAAAAGACTTAAAACTCTACATTCTGATTTGACTTAATTTCATGGATCCATATTTCCTAATCCGTAAATGATATGAACATGAGGTTTTCACCCTTAGAAAGGTCCTTGAGTCTAGTTTCCAGAATGTTAAACCAATCAATCAAACTATTTACCAATCCACGGGAAATGGGTTTTTACTAACCATAACTCAAAACAGAAAGTTAACTAAATTTTTACCGTTTACGGTTTCGGCCATAAATCCTATTTTATAATAGTTTTTAAGGTGATTCCACTTGGAGGTGTTAGCTTATGATTTCTAGTGTCTAATTAAGTTTTAAAACCTAATTTTATTGTGCATGAACCTAGAGCAAAACACGTTTCCTTACAGCAGCTCCTGATTTGACCTTCTTCCGTAAAAAGGTCATAACTCTTTCATCCGGAATCGATACAAAATCATCCAATTCGTCACATGTACCTAAGACTTTTATCTATCCAACCATGTAATTATCCAATAGGATCCAGGCCAAATTTTTTGAGATATACCAACATTTACCTACTGACTTCAAAACTGTCCTAAAATCTACTTCAAAACCCTTCCAAACATCAATTTTAATACTTACCACTATCATGCAATGCCACAATAATCTCTTAAACAAATACCCCAATCATCAAAACGTGGTGTTAATCATAAAATCAAAATTAAAAAATCAAGAACATGCATGTTTATAAAAATCATAGGTCAAGAACATGCACTTAACAAAAATTAAAATAAAGTATAAGAGGGTCTAGGAAAATCACTTACAAATACTAGGAATGAGATTGATTGAGAAAACACAAACCCTAGGTGGGTTGGGTCCTCCAAGCCCTGACCTTATACACCCATTACAAGTCAAGTCCTAGCTTTTTGTAACACCAATCTTGCTTATAACCTCTTCTAATCAATTCATTGTGACTCTTGTAGCCTCCAATTAAATTAAAACCATAGAAACTATTATTCTTCAAAATCAAGAATTTGATAAACTCCATGCATGGTGGTCTTCTTTTATAAGGATTGATTAGGGTTTATATAAGAATGAAATTGGGGTAGAATGGAGGTGATTTGGTGATGATTTGAAGGTTGAATGAGGGTTTTCGTGGTGTACTGTTCGAACTATAGAGAGAATGTAGGAGCCAGGCGTGTTTTTTTCTTTATCTGATAGAGAAGCATGCATGTGTGTGTTTTTGTAAAGAATATATATCTTATATAACATATCTGTTTTGCTTATTAGTTTGTATCGAATTGAATAAAAAAATATAAGGGGGGTCGTTGGTCTTTGTTTATGACCGGCCAAAGAGAAAAAAAAGGGATAGAGTGGGCTTTGTGGGTTTGATAACTTGGGCTTGGTTTGATAAAAAAAAATATATAGTGAGTGAGTGTTGGTGATGGGCTGCCGAACCAAAGAGAAAAAGAGAGGGGCTTTGGCCCTATTTTTGTCTAACTAATATTACCCATTAACCTCGGGCCTAATAACCTATTCTAGTCCGATACTTTTTCCTATGCCGTGATTTTTGTCTCGGGTGCAATTTAAAACACAAAAAGACATTTATTACAAAAACAAAAATAATTAGGCACTCAAGACCTGTTTACGGAGTCGTTGATTGTGACAACCCGAGAATTTCCGTTCAATAAATTAGCCGTTTCCGTGTAGTAATTTGAATTTTTAAATGTTTCGTTTAGCTTTACCGTTTAACCGGAAAGTTGTTTCGTTGTTATCTGAGAATAGTCTCCGGGAGCGAACCGGGACACCAAACGTTGTAGTATTTGGGCAATATCCGCGTTTTTATGTTTTTTAGTCAATGTTTAAAATTTCATAATTTTTGGTGATACCGTTACTCGTTTCGTTACTTGCGTTATCCGTGTTTTACCTAAACTATAAGCTTAAGCATGCAAGACTTGGAAATTAAATCATTTTGGGAGCACTAGCAACAAAGATTATAAAAATAAAATGGTCCCCCCCTCCCTTTGGCTTATTTCGACACCAACAACAACCATGAACTTGGTGGACAAGTTTTGAATTCAAATGTGCATAAGACAAGCTCAAATCACATAGCATGTGCTAGTTATTTTCTCATTGGTGGATCATTTTGGTCCCCCCTCCTCTTCTTGTCCTTCAAATTGGTCCCCTTGTGCCTTGTCCTCTCCTAACCCACGGCACACACTAGTGTGTGTGTGTGTGTGATTTTGTTGTATATACATCTACACTTCACCTCATTTCTCATCTCATTCACACACATACACTTTCATTCACTCTTTCTTTTCTTTCTTTTTCCTCTCTTTTGCCGAACCAAAATACACACACAAACCCACTTGTTTTTAATCTTTGATCATCCACTTGAAGATATATTGTTCGTGTTGATTGTTAGTTCATCCGGGTAATTTGTAAAACAACGTTTGGGTTGTTCTTTGATTTCTAATCCACCTTTCGTCGTGTTTCTTTGTAAGTCATCTTTATTTTTTTTAAATAAGTTGTACTTTTGCATTGTTGATCATTCACGACCAGGTGTACAAAGCGGATGTGTGAAAAAATCATTATCTAGTTTTCTATAAAACTACAAGTCTCAAAGTTTAATATTTTGTTTATAAATGGAAGAAAATAAAAAGTAGTTGTGCTTTTGCATTTAAAAGTTCATTGTGATTATGTTGATATATATATATTGCTATTATTACGGCTATATCGTTTACTTAAAGATTTATCGTATGTTGAGTTAAATATCGTTGGCGAAAAGATTAAGTAGATGTTAGATTTGTTGTAAGCGTAAGTTGAATGTCGAAGAGGTTTAGGTTTAGAACGGAATTGTTGCGATATTTGAGGTGTTGTCGAAAATATATCGGATATACTTGCGAGTCGATAAATGATGCACTTTGTAAAATAGATAGTTTCACGAGTCGAGGTTGATAAAAAAATGGAAAGACTATATTTTTAGAAAGGTCATGCCGAAATTTTGTAAACTTTATAAAAGCGTCGAAAATATACTTTTATTATCAAACTTATGATGAAATGTAGAAAAACGTAAGTGTCGAGTTTAGGTCAACATTTTTAGTTATCGAGTTAACGTTGATGTGTCGACCACTAAAAGGACGAAAGACACTAGGAGTACAAATACACTAAGAGTCGAAAGGACACTAAAAGACGAATACACAAGGAGACGAAATACACTAAAAGGACAAAACTACACATAAAAGATGAATACACTAAAAGAGGAAATACACTAAAAGATGAAAATACACTAAAGACGAAAATACACTGAAGGACGAAATACACTATAAGACAATAATTGTGACAAAAGACGAAATACACTAAAAGACAAAATATTTTCTAAGATGTTTTGAAGTGTCGAGACTTGTCAAAACTTATAACTTTCGAAAGTACGTTTTAAAAAGGGATACGCCGTGTCTACTCGTGCTCGGATGATCAGTTCTTGCGTTAAGCGTTATTCGTTGTACATCATTCTTAAACGACGACTATATGATAGGTTGTCGCTAGAACCGTGAGATTCATTTTCACTTGATTGATTCCTTTTGATCCACTACCCGTATAAGGTGAGTTCATAGCCCCACTCTTTTACTCGTTTTGAATAAATATTTTATAACTTGGGGTGAGAAACATTGCTTGTTTTTAAAACTGGACACAAGTACTTTGCGTGAGATTTTCCCTGTTTACGTGTTGCCTAAGTAGCGTTTAGACCACTTTACTGCCTCATTATCATGAAACGTCAATCTCTTGACTAGATTTTAGGTAGTGCATGACAATGAGTTTAACAAATGAACTATTCATACCTTACAAAGAACCTGGACGAGAATTTCGATCATCTAGGAGACACTTCAAGACACTAAGTCTTGACGAGTTAAGATCGCCTGATTTCAATTTACTTTCTAACCAAGAATACTCGGAGGAAGAAGTTGTGGAAACAATGGCAGAAACTATGGAGCCGTACATGAGCAAGACCCAAGCTGACTATGGATCGGGGGTTGCTAGGCCCAAAATTGAAGACAATGATAACTTTGAATTGAAGGGCCAATTTCTCAAGGAACTACGGACTAACACCTTCAGCGGTTAGAATTATGAAGATGCGAACGAACACATTGAGAAAGTTTTTAAGATCGTCGATCTATTCCACATTCCAAATATTACTATAGATAAGTGATGCTTAGAGCATTCCCTATGTCCTTGACTGGAGCCGCAAGCCATTGGCTAAGAAACGGACCAACTGGTTCGATTACAACTTAGGAAGGTCTTAAAACAAAATTTCTGAACAGATATTGCCCACCTGCTCGAACTGCAAAGAAGATGGAGGAAATCAACAACTTTCAGCAAGAACCAGATGAAAACCTTTACCAAGCATAGGAGCAATTTAAAGAACTCTGGATGAAGTTGTCCTTATAACTTTTTTTACAATGATGCAAGAGGTAATTGTTTTATATGGATTAGGATATTCTAACTCGTACAATTATTGACTCAAGAAGGTTGCAAATACCATCAAAGACTGCTGCTGATGCAAAAATAGCCATTCAAGAAATGGATGAATACTCTTAGAAATGGCATAATGGAACATCTAGGTCAAGAAGTACTGAAACTTCTAACGGATTAGCAGCTATACAAGCACAACTGAACAATCTTGGAAGAGAGATCAAGAAAGTGAATGAAAAGTCTATGCGACTCAAGTTGGATGCGAACAATGCAAAGGACCCGATTACACCAAAGATTGCCCACTAAAAGAAGAAGGGAAAACCCTCGAAGAAGCTTACTACATGTAATTTGGTGGACCTTTTCAAGGAGGGGGATATAGAGCAGCAGCTCCAGGATTCTTTCAAAGGAACAATGTGAATCCTTCATACTAAGAACGAAGGTAATCTATAGAAGATACCCTGAGCAAATTCATGTGTGAATCAGCAAAGAGACACAAAGAAAATTCCAATTTGATTAAAGAAATTTGAGCTTCGACAGATGTTGCCATTCGTAACCAAGGACCATCTATTAAAACTTTGGAAATTCAAATCGGGCAAATAAGCAAGGTACTACATGAAAAAGGATTTGGAAGTCTACCTAGATCTACTAAAGCGAACCTGAGAGATCAAGTCAAGTCGATTTCAACTACTATTGAAGCTGATTCATACCCGATACGCCGTATTGGATCCTTCTAATACGCCATATCCGATGGACAGAGCTGTACAGTAATGTACGAGACAAGACAAATGATGATTCTGTTTCCATGTCGTTTTAATGGTTACTACTGTGAAGAAAAGAAGGGATCGTATGGACCACAATTCTCGGAAGCTTACTCTGAAGCTTCATAATCCATACCCCAAAAGGGAGAAGACCAGGGAGTTTTCATTTACCTTGCTTTTTTTAAATAATGTTTGCTTTTGTTTATGCCCTTGCTTGGATTAGGAGCTTGGTTAAGTTGTTATGCCTTTCTCGACCTACCTTAACTTAGGATTAGGCGAATTAGCTCACACTAAAGGTAACAGTTTGAATTAGTTGACAAGGATGTAAATATTTCAAAAAGGAATAGCTGAAAACGTACTAGTAGGAATTGGTAAATTTACTTTCCTAGTAGACTTTATAATTCTAGATATGCTCGAGGATATCAAAGTACCCTTGATCCTTGGAAGACCATTTTTGTCTACCGCCCATGCTAAGATTGATGTTTACAAAAGAAAGATTACTTTAAGGGTCAGGAAAAAAGGATTGTTTTCACAAGTGTTAAACCTGCTAGTAGTTTAATTAAGAGGGTCTATATGCTAAGTTTGAGAGAAAGAATGGAACTTTGATTCTTGATAGATGCTAGGTATCGGGTGGAGGGACATTGGTGTTAAAAATAGTCATTAGACCCTTTACTTGGAAGATTACATTGAATTAAATGATCTAAATGAACCATTTGAGCTTAGGAGGAATCAAGGAGATGATTTATTGCAACACTAATAAGGAAGGTGAGGTAATTGGGGGAATTTAGAAAAATAGGAATTGAATGAAATAAACATTGGATTTGATGATTACCATAGTTATTGTGACTATGATAAGAAGATCATATTGATTGGCTCACAACTTAAAGTTTTTTGCATGATTGGATTTGAATTTACACCCACGGCTATACTGTTTCTATTAGTGTTATGTCATGTTATGTCTAAAAGTTTCACATTTCTATAATGAAAGAATGAGGTGTACAAAGGGGATATTGTTTTAGGAGCTTTAATGAATGTTGCTATTTTTGTTGAACCTTTTTTTGTTGTGATGGAATTTTGCAGAGTTTTAGAAAATATGGATGCTTATCGTGATGATTGGAATTGGGCGGTGTATGTTATTTTTGGACTAACCATTTTCTTTTTTTTTTTTAGTGAAGTTGGAATTAAAACAAAAAAGGTTTGAAGGGCGATGATTACATTTACAATGGGATGATGAAGTAACTTTTCCAAATGGTTCAGCGATCCATCCAAGGTTTAAAAACTACTTAATGGAGCCAATGCAACAAGATTTCCACCATTATTGAAGGTAGTGTGGAAATTATGAGATGAATGCATCTCGATTCTGTACCAAAAAGCTTATAGGGGTTCTACACTCAAGGTGATATGGAACTTAGGGACTCCGTATTACATTCGAGATGAAGGATGGAAGAAATGGCTCACATGGGGCATATTAGCGTGCCATGAGATGGAATGAATGAAGAGAGCTCAAGAAGAGTTTAACTAATGACTTCGCTGTAAACAAGTGCTTCACCAGGACACAACCCGAAATGTTTTTTTAATTTATCGAGTCTGTCTTTCCCAGACAGCAATACGGCATATCTCGCTCCTTACCATATACGCGTATTGATTGTCTGGGGACCATTATCATGTCTGTATTTTTATGCACTTTAAAAACATTATTGTCAGTTTTGTCAATACGGCGTATCTATGCACATGATACGATGTATTCAAGACTGACCCATATTTAGATACTTTTTACAGGTTTATCAATACGGCGTATTCTAGTTTATGGATACGGCGTATCGATCTCCTGTATAGTTTTTTAGTTTAGTTTAAATTAATCGTAGGTACCAAGATAGGAATGCACACGTTTTTCCTATGTTTTATACAGGACCTTGAAAGCAAAGAAATATCGACGAATATTTGTGGAAAATTTACAAATCTGGAGATCTTGAAGTATTGGGGTCTTGAAACTTCATGCGGCTGTCTCAAATTAATCTTTGCTCCAATAACTAACTGGCGAATTATACGAGCAAAATATTGGAGAGGTCTTCTCATTCTAATTCTTTTTAATTTCTTGTATTTATTGTTTTATCTATACAAAGAGGACGTTGTATGATTCAAGTGGGAGGATGGGAATTAGAATGTATACTTGTCCTATTTTTTTCACACTAAAATGCTTAAAATATGCTCAAATTAAAAAAAAAATTCAAGCATACTTTTGTGAAATTACATGATACATAACCCGCACACAACAACCCTTATTAGATATTGTGAGAATTTAACCTTATCCGTTTCCAAATGTTTAACAAATTCCACAAAATATGGGTGTGCCGATGATGTAGTAGACTTTAGAACTTGGCTTGGTATACCACTCGAGACCACAGTGATGAGTACTATGGATTTAGATGGAGTAACTTGTTTAAATTGGTAAAAGTTTAGGATTACACTCAAAACGCCTTTACATGTTGTTTATTAACTAACTACACTGGTTAGTTAACCCTCATATAAACCCTTTGTTTACTCTCACTTTAAGAGTAAGATTCCCCTAGAAACAATCCCGTAGAAGCTAACTTAGACTACCTGTTAGAAGTAAGTTTATTTTACAGTCTGCTTGTTGCGTAATGTGTAAGTTTGTATTTCCTGAGTCTTGTGTCTATTTTGGTACGGTAGGAAGAAATTTGCACATTGCAAATGGGAATGTATATTAGAGTTCAAAAAAAAAAAAAAAAAAAAAAAAAAAAATCTCATGTATTTTTATAAATCATTGGTAAGTCGATGAATGAAGGAATTTAAAGGAATTTATCCGGAATTATTATGATCGGGAGATGAGTGAAAATACACCGAGTTTCGTAGTATAGTAATTTGCAAAAAATAATTAAAAAAAATTAGAAAAAAAATCACAAAAAAAGAAGAAAAGTTTGAAAGATAAATCGTTTGCTAACTACCAAAGGAAATTAAACGATAGATATGAGGACTCGGAATTATTCGTTGTTCGTCTTAAAAATTGACGATGTAGTGTATGTATAAAGGGGAAAGATATCGCCACATGCCTTGTAAAGTATGTAAAGTATGGGATGTTTAGGAAGTTGACCATTACAGGAACGCCAACTTAGGTTGTTGTTTTTTATCTATGATCAAGACGTTGTAAATAGTTGCCTCTGTCTTTATAATGGCATACGGTCGGGAAGGGAAAAAGTGTTCTAGCATACTGGTATTTTAGACGTAATCTATTTGTTTAGTTAATTTGTATTTAACAACAATTTTAATTCTCTTTCCTATCATTAAACATGGGTTTTACGGAATGAGGATGTGAGCGACAGTTGCATGTCTATTCCGTTCGTACGGCCTGTAGCATGTCTCAACTGCCTTGTTGGTTTATTATATTAGTGAATAAGTTTAGAAGATCCATACCCTATATTACTCTAAAACTCTTACTCTTTAACTTATTTGAGGTGGGAGTGAGCAGTCACATGTGTTTATCCCGTCGTTACAGGTGTGTATGTGTGGTCTTTGTCTCTCTCCTAGAATATTGGTATCGATAAAAATTAGTTAGAGTAATCAACCCTAAGCCTTCTCATATAAACCCATATTTACCTTTATAAACTTGTTACTCCTTAGCTTTAGCGGTGGAGATGTGTATCCTTGCCAAGCTTATGATAGAAATATCGTTATGACTGGAGCTATTAGCGAATTAAAACAGAAATGGAGGAAATGGACACAGGAATGGAAACCATGGCATGAATTATGGAGGTTTCATGCCAGTGGCTCGAGAGTGCACTTTCCAAGACTTTTTAAAGTGTAAGCCACAAAATTTCTCGGGAACCGAAGGCATTGTTGGATTGACCCGCTGGTTTGAGAAGATGGAGACTGTGTTCAATATCAGTAATTGTCCACTGAAGTATCAAGTGAAATATGCTACATGCACACTGCAGGACAGTGCTTTGACCTGGTGGAACTCTCATAAGAGAACCATTGGTGTTGAGGCTGCATATGCCATGAATTGGGTTGAACTGATGAAGTTGATGACAGAAGTGTACTGTCCAAGGAATGAAATCCAGAAGATGGAGACTGAATTGTGGAATCTGACCGTGAAAGGAAACGACTTGACTGCTTACACTCAAAGGTTTCAGGAGTTGATTTTGTTGTGTACTAGAATGGTCCCTGATGAAGAAGACAGAGTGGAAAGGTTTATTGGAGGTTTACCGGACAACATTCAAGGGAATGTGATTGCTGCGAATCCAGCCAGACTCCAAGATGCTATACGCATTGCTAACCAATTAATGGATAAGAAGCTCCAGGGTTATGTTGCAAAGAGTGCTAAGAATAAGAGGATGATGGAAAGTAACCTAAGGAATAATCGTGGACAGCAACCACCATTCAAGAGGCAAAATACTAGTGGGCAGAATGTGGCCAGAGCTTATATGGCTGGGAATAATGAAAGAAAGGGGTATGCTGGGCCACTACCATACTGCAATAAGTGCAGGTTGCACCATGAAGGGTTCTGTACTATGAGGTGTGGAAACTGTAAGAAGGTTGGACATCAGATAATGGATTGTAGGGCTGCTATTGCTCCAAACACTCAGAGGGCTCCAGTTGGAAATTAGCAGGGTATTATTTGTTATGAGTGTGGAAGACAAGGACATTTCAAGAGGGATTGTCCTAAGTTGAGGAATCAGAACCGTAGAAACCAGACAAGAAACAATAATGGAAACAAGATTGGAAACCAGAATGGAGGTAACGAAGCTACGGTGAAAGCTTACGCCATTGGTGGAGGAGGAATAAACCCTGATTCCAACATTGTCACAGGTACGTTCCTTCTCAATATCTGTTATGCTTCTATGTTATTCGATTCGAGTACCGATAGAAGTTTTGTGTCGACTACCTTTAGTGTTTTGCTTGATGTTGCACCAACCACTTTAGACACTAGTTATGCCATAGAACTTACCGATGGAAGAATTTCAGAAACAAATATTGTTCTTAGAGGTTGCACGTTAGGATTATTAGGTCATCCGTTCGACATAGATCTAATGCCCGTAGAGCTTGGTAGTTTTGACGTCATCATTGGTATGGATTGGTTGGCGAAGTACCACGCGTTGATCGTTTGTGACGAGAAGGTTGTTCGTATTCCTTATGGAAATGAGGTGTTGATAATCCGAGGTGATAATTGCGACAGCGGAAGTAAGTTGAATATCATATCGTGCACGAAGACCCAAAAGTATATTGAGAAAGGATGTCAAGTTTATCTGGCACAAGTTACGTCCAAGAAAGCTGAGGATAAGTCAGAGGAAAGGTGACTTGAGGACGTACCGATCGTACAGGAATTTCCAGAAGATCTGCCTAGATTACCGCCTGCTCGACAAGTTGAATTTCAAATCGACTTAGTCTCTGGTGCTGCACCTATAGCACGAGCACCGTATCGATTAGCACCAGCCAAAATGCAAGAGTTATCCACCCAGTTGCAAGAACTTTCTAACAAAGGATTTATAAGACCCAGTTCCTCACCCTGGGGAGCACCAATTTTGTTTGTCAAGAAGAAAGATGGTTCTTTTCGGATGTGTATCGACTATCGTGAACTAAACAAGCTTACTGTGAAGAACCGATACCCACTTCCGAGGATCGATGATTTGTTTGATCAATTGCAAGGGTCAAGAGTCTACTCTAAGATCGACCTGAGATCTGGTTATCATCAACTCAGAGTTCGTGAGGAAGACATTTCAAAGACAGCATTTAGGACCCGCTATGGTCACTACGAGTTCCAAGTAATGCCGTTTGGTTTGACTAACGCACCAGCAGTTTTCATGGACTTGATGAATAGGGTGTGCAAACCATATCTGGATAGATTCGTGATTGTATTCATCGATGATATTTTGATCTACTCTAAAAGCAAAAAGGAGCATGAAGGACATCTTATGTTGATCTTGAATTTATTGAAGAAGGAAGAATTGTTGCCAAGTTCTCAAAGTGTGAGTTTTGGCTGTCGAAGGTACAATTTCTTGGTCACGTGATTGATAGTGAAGGCATTCACGTTGATCCTGCGAAGATTGAGGCAATCAAGGATTGGGCGTCGCCCAAGACACCCACCGAGATTCATCAATTTCTAGGTTTGGCCGGTTACTACCGATGATTTATCGAAGGCTTTTCAAAAATCGCTAGACCTATGATGAAACTGACTCAGAAGAGCGTGAAGTTTGAATAGGGAGAAAAGGCAGAAGCTGCATTCTAGTTGTTAAAGCAAAAGTTGTATAGTGCGCCGATTTTGGCTTTACTAGAGGGAAGTAAGAACTTCGTGGTATATAGTGATGCTTCGCATAAAGGGTTGGGCGCGGTTTTGATGCAGAGAGAGAAGGTCATAGCTTACGTATCCTGCCAACTTAAGGTTCACGAGAAGAACTATACCACACACGACCTAGAGCTTGGTGCAGTAGTGTTTGCCTTGAAAATGTAGAGACATTATCTGTATGGTACCAAGTGCATTGTGTTCACTGATCATAAGAGTTTGTAACACATTCTCAACCAGAAGGAGCTGAATATGAGGTAAAGACATTGGTTAGAATTGTTAAGCGACTACGTCTGTGAGATCCGATATCATCCAGGAAAGGCGAACGTGGTGGCTGATGCCTTGAGTCAAAAGGAAAGAAGCAAGCCGCTACGAGTTTGAGCCTTGGTTATGACTATAGGGTTAAACCTTCCTAAGCATATTTTGAGTGCTCAATTAGAAGCCAGAAAGGAAGAGAACTTCATCAACGAAGATTTGCGTAGCATGATTAACAAGGTAAAACCTCGCGCTGACAGAACGTTATGCTTAAACAATCGAAGTTGGATTCCATGTCTTGGTGATTTGAGGGCCTTGATTATGCATGAGTCGCATAAGTCGAAGTATTCCATCCACCCTGGATCGGATAAGATGTATCAGGACTTTAGAAGTTATATCGGTGGCCTAACATGAAAGCAGAAATTGCCACTTATGTCAGCAAGTGTTTAACGTGTGCGAAGGTTAAGATTGAATATCAGAAACCATCTGGTTTGTTTGTTCAACCAGAGATCCCACAATGGAAATGGGAGAACATAACCATGGACTTTGTGACAAAACTACCGAGGACAGCGGCTGGGCAAGACACGATTTGGGTAATCGTTGATCATCTTACTAAATCTGCTCATTTCTTACCTATGAGAGAAGATGACACGTTAGAAAAATTGACGAGACAATACTTGAAGGAAGTAGTCTCAAAGCATGGAGTACCGGTTTCGATCATCTCTGATTACGATGGAAAATTTACTTCACATTTTTGGAAGTCTCTACATAAAGCATTAGGTACTCGATTAGATATGAGTACAGCCTACCATCCAGAGACCGATGGTCAGAGTGAGAGAACCATTCAAATGTTAGAGGATATGTTACGTGCCTGTGTACTCGACTTTGGAAAAGGTTGGGATAAACACTTACCGTTGGTAGAATTTTCATATAACAACGGTTACCATACCAACATTAAGGCTGCTCCATTTGAGGTGTTGTATAGGCGCAAGTGTCGATCACCCATCTGCTGGGCTAAAGTTGGGGACAGTCAGCTCACTGGTCTAGAGATCATCCACGAGACAACAGAGAGAATAGTTCAAATCAAGAGCCATATCCAAGCCTCCCAGGATCGTCAAAAGAGCTATGCCGATGTAAGACGAAAACCTCTTGAGTTTCAAGTATGAGATAATGTCATGTTGAAAGTATCTCCTTGAAAAGGAGTAATACGTTTCGGCAAACGGGGAAAGCTGAACCCTTGTTATATTAGACCTTTTAAAATCATTGCCAAAGTAGGAACCGTTGCCTATCATCTAGAACTTCCAGAGAAGTTAAGTAGAGTTCATGGTACGTTTCACGTCTCGAAATTAAAGAAATGCATGGCTAATGAACCGCTTGCTATACCGTTGGATGAAATCCAAGTGGACGACAAACTAAACTTCATCGAAGAACCTGTCGAGGTCATGGACCGTGAGGTCAAGCATCTGAAGTAGAGTCGTATTCCAATTGTCAAAGTGCGCTGGAACTCCAGGAGAGGTCCTGAGTTCACCTGGGAACGTGAAGACCAAATGCAAAAGAAATACCCGCACTTTTTCACCAACTCTGCACCCGCTGCAGAGGTTGCGTCCTAAGCTTTGAGGACAAAGCTTTTTTAACGGGGAAAGAATGTGACAACCCCTGAATTTCCATTCAGTAAATTTCCGTTCAGTAAATTAGCCATTTCCGTTTAGAAATTTAAATTTTTAAATGTTTCGTTTAGCTTTACCGTTTAACCGGGAAGTTATTTCGTTATTATCTGAGAATCATCACCGGGAGCGAACCGGGACACCAAACGTTGTAGTATTTTGGCAATAGCCACGTTTTTATGTTTTAAGACAATATTTAAAATTTCATAATTTTCCGTGTTACCGTTACTCGTTTCGTTAGTTACGTGATACATGTTTAAAACTATAACTATGAGAACATACTTGGAACCTTGGAAATGAATTTATGAATGAGCACTAACTCTCCTAGAATGTAGGAAACCATTTTGGTCCCCCCCCTCCTTTGTGTATAACTAGTCAAGCAAGCACCAACACCCCTAGGATGCCAAAATTTGAAATGTAAATCATGGGACAAGTTTCCCTAACTTTTGCTAGCATGAAGTCCTTTCCTAAACCCTCATTTGTGGATCATTTTGGTCCCCCTCCCCCTTCTTGTCTTATTTTCGACACACACACACACATTGAGTGTGTGAAGTAAACCTTGGTATTATATACATGTATTCATCTCATTTCTCATTTCATTCACACACATACACTTTACATTTGCTCTTTCTTTCTCTCTTGCTCATCCAAAACCCACGAACCATATGCATACACATACAAATCCATTCATTTTTAATCTTTGATCAACCATTTGAAGATATATTGTTCGAGTTGATTGTTATTTCATCCGGGTATTTTATAAAACAACGTTTGGGTTGTTCTTAGTTTCTATTCATCTTTCGTCGTGTTTCTTTGTAAGTCATCTTTACTTTTTCATAAATAAGTTGTACTTTTGCATTCGTATGATCATTCCGAACAAGGTGTACAAAGCGGATCGTTGTGAAAATCATTATCTAGTTTTCTATAAAACTACAAGTCTCAAAGTTTAATATTTCTATTTATAAATGGAAGAACATAAAAAGTAGTTGTACTTTTGCGTTTAAAAATTCGTTGTGACTGTGTTGATATATATATATTGTTATCACTACGGCTATATCGTTTATTTAAGATTTATCGTATATTAAGTTTAAGTATTGTTGGCGAAGAGATTAAGTTAGATGTTGGATTTGTTGGAAGCGTAAATTGAATGTCGAAAAGGTTTAGGTTTAAGAACGGATTTGTTGCGATATTTGAGGTTGTCGAAAATAGATCGGATATGCTTTGAGTCAATAAGATGTTACTTTGTATAACGGTATTTTCACGAGTCGAGGTGATAAAAATGGAAAGTCGATATTTTTAGAAAGGTCATGCCGATATTCGTATAATTATATAAACTCGAAATATACTTTTATTATCAAACTTATGATAAAATGTAGAAAAACGTAAGTGTTGAGTTTAGATCAACATTTTTGGTTATTGAGTTAATGTTGATGTGTCAAGACACAAAAAGACGAAATACACTAAAAGACAAAATACACTAAAAGACGAAATACACTAAAAGACGAAATACACTAAAAGACGAAATACACTAAAAGACGAAATACACTAAAAGACGAAATATTTTCAAAGATGTTTCAAAACGTCAAGACTTGTCAAAACTTATAACTTTCGAAAGTACGTTTTAAAAAGGGATACGCCGTGTCTACTCGTGCTCGGATGATCAGTTCTTGCGTTAAGCGTTATTCGTTGTACATCATTCTTAAACGACGACTATATGATAGGTTGTCGCTAGAACCGTGAGATTCATTTTCACTTGATTGATTCCTTTTGATCCACTACCCGTATAAGGTGAGTTCATAGCCCCACTCTTTTACTCGTTTTGACTAAATGTTTTATAACTTGGGGTGAGAAACATTGCTTGTTTTTAAAACTGGACACAAGTACTTTACGTGAGATTTTCCCTGTTTACGTGTTGCCTAAGTAGCTTTTAGACCACTACTGCCCGAACTATCATGAACTGTCAATCTCTTGACTGGAGGACCGGTCGAGGGAGCGCGAATGAATAAATAGATCTATTGGGACTAATTATCCCTATCCGGGTGAGTAGCGCTCACTACCCACGGGGCGCCCGATAAACGGATATATGTCATGTCGTACTGGTTAGGTTGTCTTTGGTCGGACACCTGGAAGGGCAAACAAATACTTATAGCAATGTACATGCTATCTTGCATAATTAGCTTCAGTGTCATGAGCTTAGTGCAACATAAATACTTTTTATGTGAAGTTGTATCTATTATAACTGTTGCATACGTTTTGATATCTTGTGGTCCACTATAACAACGTTTGAACTAAACCTATGAATTCACTCAACTTTATGTTGACGTTTTAAGCATGTTTTTCTTAGGTGCTTAGCATGGATGTTGTTGCTTGAATTATGTGAAGTCTATTTTCCAGTACCGGTTTACCAGAGATTTAGCTATGTCTTTAAATACCATTATTGAACTTATTTAAGCTTCCGCATTTTAACTTTGAATCTTTTAAATTTAATCGATGTAAAACTTATTATTATTATTTTAAAACTTTGCAACGGTGTTTAATTTTCAAAACATACCCTTAGAGGTCATTCTTTATGTTTTGTACTTGAGATGCTCAATAAAGTCACACCTCTGGACACGTATTCCGTCCAGGCCCCGTCTGGGGGTATGACATTAATCATTGTGATCAATACAAGAGTAATAATTCAACCAAGGTAAACTAACCGAGTTAAACGAATGATACAAAAAATCAAACGATTACTAGAGTATAGGAGATTACAAGGTGTTTCCTATGAAATTAATAGCTTTTCTTGACCTCTTCTGCTCTTCTTGTCTTCTAAAAATTGACTTATGGTTAAGGTATCAAAAATATGATCAAGCACACTAAAAACCCGTTGTTAGGTTTTCTATTTATACAGTCTAGAATTTGGTCGATACGACGTATCGAGAGAGTTGGATACGACATATTGGGGGTTTCTTGGAGTAGGTACCACGTTTGATATCTTCCAGAATATTTTATGTCTTTATCTTGAATATGGAGTATGGATGTCTCTTAGATACGGCGTATTGGATTTTGTATCTTCGTGGTTTCTTATGAACTGCAGGCACAGATACACCGTATCTTCCTCGATGGATACGGCGTATAGGATGTCAGAGTCGGTTTCTTCATATTTCTTCTTTTAAGCTCCAGAATGCGTGCCTTTTAGCTAATCTTCACCAAGTACTCCATAATTACTGCAATTCTCAAATATAAACGATTAAGAAACAATTCTTGTAATGATTATACAAAACGGGTAATTTACATGTGATAAATGATGCTATAAAATGACGTTATTTGATATCATCAAATATCCTCCTACTTGAATCCTACTTGTCCTTAAGTAGCCTTTAGAAGTTTATAAAAATGTATCACTAAGGATTTTTTCCGTTAAGCATTTATTTGATTAATTACAAGTACACAACCAAACACCTCACGAAATAGGAAGATGAAAACACTCAAATCACTCAACTAATCTATGTGGTAACATGTAACTAATTCGCTCAATTGCTCTTCTTATTCGCAGCTTGCTGTAGGACATCCTGTTGATCATTCTTCATCAGATTATTTTTCTCCAGATGATTCAGCTCGAGATTCTTCTTCAGATTCATCATCTGAGGCATCATCAGATTTTCATTCAGATGCTTCATCTGATTCTTCATCGGGGCACTCATTGTCAGATCATTCTTCTCCTGATTTACCGAGTACTTCTGCGAGGCCATCTCGCAAGAGACGTAGGTCCCCCACGACGTCTGTACCTGCATTATCACCTGTATCTGGAGCTTTATCTCCTGTCCGTGCTGATTTGATACCATCGCCTAAGAGAGTTAAGGATTCTGGTTATCTGGCAGATGTAGAGGTTGATCCTAGAGAGATTAGTTTGAGGGATGATGCTATTGTCAAGGTTAGTGATGAGCCTCACTTAGAGCAGGATATTGATCCAGAGATTCAGGCAGAGATTGACGAGTGTATTGCTTACGCAGATGCTCTTAGGGATAGAGGGATTGATGCTAGAGTTGTAGTTGAGGCTGTTGATCGAGATGAGACAGAGACGGGTGTGAGAGGCCTGGTTGAGGTCAGAGTTGAGAGGGTTACGCATCCTGCGATGCCAGAGGATATTCCTGAGCCTGCTCAGGAGGGAGCAGTAGAGGTTACGTATGAGACATTGGGAGATTTGGTTCAGAGGTTCCATGATCACACTCAGGCTATCCCAGTCCATCGTATACAGGCTATTGAGGGAGTTCAGAGAGAGCAGGGACATAGGATTATTGGGGTTGAGTCGGCAGTCACTGCTTTGACTGAGAGGGTTGCTGAGTTGGAGAGGGATAACAGGAGGCTTAGAGGCACCGTGAGTGTTAAGAGTCAGAGAGTTGACCGATCAGCGCGCGCCATGTCACGGTATACAGCGAGAGTAAGGCAGATGCGACGACTTTGATTTTATGACCGAGTGAGGGTCGGCAGACTTGAGGCGTGTGCTAGGAAGCACATGGGCTACCGTCCTTAGAGATGTTCGTTAGTATTGCAGCATTGAGTAGTAGCGTTTAGTGATGACCGTAGTGTTAGAACTCGTATTTTCTGTATTTTGAAACGTTGTGATGTAATCACTAATGTTCGATGATAATGGAAATTGTATTTATCTAAGATATGGCTGTCATGTTTGATTTACTTATGCTTGTGCATCATGCATTATAGGTTTCCTGAATATGGAATTTTGATTCATGTTTTTCTATGTGAATTACGTAAAAATTTTATTTAACTGTTAGCAATTTCACATATTAGACATCTTCCCAAGGGTTATATTGTAGTGTTGTAGGAAGATGTTCAATACGCTCGAGGTCTATGGGACATGAGTCTTAGACTCATTTTATCGATTACTTTCAAACTAGTTGTTCTCTTTATCGCCTTCTATAACTGTCAATATCATTTTGTCTTCCCATTCTTTTTCAATTTCTTTATAAATTATTCCATTCACATTCTTACACTATTCAATTTACCCATTATTCCTTCTAACACAAAAACAAAATTTTACATTCACCTTCATTTACCCAATTCATCAAACATTCTTAACTTCTATTAACCTCTATCCCATACCTCTAAAATCCTATTTCTCCCCCCAAAACCTCCCCCTTTTATAATTCAATCCATTAAATAGAATCTATTATCAACTAACAACACACTTACAAATTCTCCTTCAACACCTATCTCTCCATCCAAGCTCCGACCATCCAATCATCCAATAAACCCATTATTACACATCTAATATAACCATCTTCTCTATACACTTATTCAAATCACACACTTAAATTTTAAAGACACAGCATCAGATTAATACATAATATTCATACTTCCATCACAACTATGAATATTCTCATCCATTAATCCACATCTATCCCTCAAATACTATAATCAACCTCACCTTTAAAATCTAATCATTCTGCCTCGCAGTCATCACTAGATCATTAATTCATCATAATCCTCGATTCACCCTTAAAAAATCTAAACCCTTCCACACCCTTTCCATATCAATATCTCCACTCATACATCAATATCAATACGCCAATACACCATATACTACATACTTACCTTTTAACATCTATCAATCTACATCTCACCTCTTATTCATCTTCTAACCTCATTATTCAACATTAATCCTAAACCTCTTCACCACTAACACTTTATCATATGCCCTATAACAATTTTCTCCCCATCCCTCAATTTTATATTTCACCACCATCCAAATAATATTTTCCCATCAAATTTATATACTAAGATTATATAAACATTACCTCCTTTAATTACAACCATAAATTTAAATTATTACTCGCACAATTCCAACCCACTCTTTCACCGAATAAATTAGCGGGTATTATAAAAATATTCTTTATTCAAGACACAACCGCGAATACTTTTTGCTTGTTAATAATTTGTCATCAGCAACTATCTTACACCACAACTCGATATCCAGAATGAAAAAGCTCATCCCACTGTTTGTGTGTGTGTGGTCCGCATCTATTTAATCGTACTCCATTTTAGGCGCGCTGAGCGTTCACTCTTACCTCGATCACCTTATGTTACTTGTACCGCTTCACTTCTCCTACAAATATACCACAGTTCCCCATGCACCTCCCTCCTCCCCCTCCTTCAAAATTCGATTCGGTTCGATATAAGTTTTGTGTCGCCTACCAATCGAGCAAATGTTGACCCCCCCCATTTGCACAACCATTACATCCCAACTTTAATTCCGTACGACCTTGGCCGACAATCAAGGCATTTCCAAAACATGAGAGAGATAGAGGAGAGTCTTAGAGGTTGCACGTACGGTATTATTAGTTATCCGTTCGGACTAGACTCTATTGCCTGTAGAGCTTGGAAGTTTTGACGTCATCATTGGTATGGATTTGTTGGTGACTACCACGCTTGTCTCCGTATTTTTACTCGAATGATATGTAATCCCATAATTCCAATAGTATATTATAAACTCGGTTAAAAAATAGCGCAGCGGCGAAAGATGAATATCTCTCCGCTGCGCGAAGACCCAAACGTAAATTGCGACGGATTACAATTTTATCATGCAAGTTACTTCCAGAAAGCTGTATGATACCGCTTCAGAGTGTCGGCGACTTGAGGACGTACCGATCGTACGGGAATTTCTGGAAGTCTTTCCAGAAACGATCTACAGGATTAACCGCTCGCTCCGACAAGTTGAATTTCAAATCGACTTAGTCCCTGGTGCTGCACTGTAGCACGAGCACCGTATCGATTAGCATCCAGCCGGAATAGCAGATTTATCACTAAGTTTGAAGAAATTTCTAACAGAGGAATTTTATAGACCAGTTCCTCACCCTGGGGAGCACCGGTTTTGTTTGTCAAGAAGAAAGATGGTTCTTTTTGGATGTGTATTACTACGTGAACGAGAGAGTATGAGAGTGAGGAGTGCTGCGCGCTCTGCTCTCACGTACCCACTTCCGAGGATCGACGATTTGTTTGATCAATTGCAAGGGCAAGTGTCTACTTAAGATCGACCTGAGATTTGGTTATCACCAACTTAGTGTCGTGAGGAAGACATTTCAAGACAACATTTAGGACGACAAAAAACAACAAACCGATTTGGTCATTACGATGTTCCAAGTTAATGCCGTTGGTTGGACTAACGACCAGCAGTTTTCTTGGACTTGATGAATAGGGTGTGCAAACCAATATCTAGATAGATTATGATTGTATTTCAGTGATGATATTTTTGATCTACTCAAAAGCATAAAAGGAGCATGAAGGGACATCTTAATCTTTGATCTTGAATTTATTAAAGAAGGAAGAATTGTACGCCAAGTTCTCAAAGTGTGAGTTTTGGCTGTCGAATTTTACTAATTTCTTGGTCACGTGATTGATAGTGAAGGCATTCACGTTGATCCCGCGAAGATTGAGGCAATCAAGGATTGGGCGTCGCCCAAGACACCCACCGAGATTTGTCAATTTCTAGGTTTGGCCGGTTACTACCGACGATTTATCGAAGGCTTTTCAAAAATCGCTAGACCTATGACGAAACTGACTCAGAAGAGCGTGAAGTTTGAATGGGGAGAAAAGGCAGAAGCTGCATTCCAGTTGTTGAAGCAAAAGTTGTGTAGTGCGCCGATTTTGGCTTTACCAGAGGGAAGTGAGAACTTCGTGGTATATTGCGATGCTTCGCATAAAGGGTTGGGCGCGGTTTTGATGCAGAGAGAGAAGGTCATAGCTTACGCATCCCGCCAACTCAAGGTTCACGAGAAGAACTATACCACACACGACCTAGAGCTTGGTGCAGTAGTGTTTGCCCTGAAAATGTGGAGACATTATCTGTACGGTACCAAGTGCGTTGTGTTCACTGATCATAAGAGTTTGCAACACATTCTCGACCAGAAGGAGCTGAATATGAGGCAAAGACGTTGGTTAGAATTGTTGAGCGACTACGACTGTGAGATTCGATATCACCCAGGAAAGGCGAACGTGGTGGCTGATGCCCTGTCGAAGGAAGAAGCAAGCGCCCATCATTTATCTTCCTACGCGTTGAGCTTGGTTATGATATAGGGGTTAAACCTTCTCATAAGACATATTTGAGTGCTCAATCAGAAGCCTGAAAAGGAAGAGAACTTCATCATCGAAGATTTTCGTGGTATGAATTAACAAGTTAGAACTGCGCTGACGGAACGTTATGGTTAAACACTCGAAGTTGGATTCCGTATTTGGATACTTTGAGAGCCTTGATATGCCTGAGTCGCATAGTCGAAGTACTCCATCAACCTGACATCGGATAAGATGTATCAGGACTTGAAGAAGTTATATTGGTGGCCTAACATGAAAGCAAAACTTGCCACTTATGTCAGCAAGTGTTTAACATGTGCAAAGGTTAAGATAGGAATACCAGAAACCATTGGTTGTTAGTTCAACAGAGATCCCACAAAGGAAATGAAGAACTAAACAATGGACTTTTGTGACTATTACTACGAGGATAGCGCTGGGCAAGACACGATTTGGATAATCGTTGATCGTCTCACTAATCTGCTCATTCTTGCCTAGAGAGAAGATGACACGTTGAAACATTGACGGAGACAATACTGATAGGAAGTCGTCTAACGCCTGGAGTACCCCCGGTTACCAATCATTCTGATCACGATGGAAAATTTACTTCACATTTTTGGAAGTCTCTACATAAAGCATTAGGTACTCGATTGGATATGAGTACAGCCTACCATCCAGAGACCGATGGTCAGAGTGAGAGAACCATTCAAACGTTAGAGGATATGTTACGTGCCTGTGTACTCGACTTTGAAAAGGTTGGGATAAACACTTACCGTTGGTAGAATTTTCGTATAACAACAGTTACCATACCAGCATTAAGGCTGCTCCGTTTGAGGCATTGTATGGGCGCAAGTGTCGATCACCCATCTGCTGGGCTGAAGTTGGGGACAGTCAGCTCACTGGCCCAGAGATCATCCACGAGACAACCGAGAGAATAGTTCAAATCAAGAGCCATATCCAAGCTGCCCGTGATCGTCAAAAGAGCTATGCCCTGTAAGACGAAAACCCCTTGAGTTTCAAGTAGGAGATAAGGTCATGTTGAAAGTATCTCCTTTGAAAAGTTTGTAATACGTTTCGGCAAGGGGAAAGCTGAACCCTCGTTATATTGGGACCTTTAAGGTCCATTGCCAAAGTAGGAACCTTTGCCTTATGTCTAGAACCTCCAGAGAAGTTGAGTAGAGTTATAGTTCGTTTCACCGTCTTGAAGTTGAGAATGCTATTGGCCGATGACCGCTTGCGATACCATGGATGAGGATCCAAGTTGACGACAAATTGAATTTCATCGAAGAACCTGTCGAGGTCATGGACCGTGAGGTCAAGCGTCTGAAGCAGAGTCATATTCCGATTGTCAAAGTGCGCTGGAACTCCAGGAGAGGTCCTGAGTTCACCTGGTGAACATGATGGACCAAATGGCAAATGAAATACCGCACCTTTTTCACAATACTTTGCACCCGCTGCAGAGGTTGCGTCCTAAGCTTTGAGGACAAAGCTACTTCAACGGGGAAAGAATAAAAAATAGCCATTTATATTTAGAAATTTGAATTTTTTAAAGTTTCGTTTAGCTTTACCGTTTAACCGGGAAGTTGTTTCGTTATTATCTAAAAATCGTCACCGGGAGCGAACTGGGACACCCAACGTTGTAGTATTTTGGCAATAGCCACGTTTTTATGTTTTATAGCAATATTTAAAATTTCATAATTTTCCGTGTTACCGTTACTCGTTTCGTTATTTACGTGCTACGCGTTTTAATCTATACATATGCATGTGCATGTAAAGGGCTTTGGAAATTAAATGTTTTGAGCACTAGTGATCCTAGAATGTGGGAAATCTTTTTTTTGGTCCCCCATTGGCTTGTCATAACCGAATATCACCAACACCATCACCATGGGATACCATTTTTATTTTGACAATCCTAGACAGTTAGCTGGAATTATGGTAAGGATGTACACACAAGGATTCATTGGGAGATCAATTTGGTTTTCCTTTTTCCCCCCCCCCCACATTTGTATTGTCCCCCCCCCCCCTATCCGATTGGTTACAAGCTCACACACATGTATGGGTTGTGAATTGAACTTGCCTAATTATATATCACCTCATTCATTTGCATCCTCATTTATTTCATTCATATCACACACATAAAACTTTACTTATTCTTTCTTTTCTTCTTCTTTGTCCGAACCTTCAAACACACACACAACTTCTTTATTTTAATTCTTTGGGGGAGGGGGGGGCAACCATTTGAAGCTATATTGTTCGAGTTGATTGTTATTGCATCCGGGTATTTTATAAAACAACGTTTGGGTTGTTCTTAGTTTCTAATCATCTTTCGTCGTGTTTCTTTGTAAGTCATCTCTACTTTTTCATAAATAAGAATTGTACTTTGCATTGTATGATTCATTCGAACAAGGTGTACAAAGCGGATCGTTGTGAAAACCATTATCTATTTTTCTATAAAACTACAAGTCTCAAAGTTTAATCTTTTGTTTATAAATGGAAGAACATAAAAAGTAGTTGTACTTTTGCGTTTAAAAGTTCGTTGTGACTATTTTGATATATATATTGTTAGTATTACGGCTACGTTATTTATTTAAGATTTATCGTATATTAAGTTTAAATATTGTTGGCGAAGAGATTAAGTTAGATGTTGGATTTGTTGGAAGCGTAAATTAAATGTCGAAGAGGTTTAGGTTTAAGAACGGATTTGTTGCGATATTTGAGGTGTTGTCGAAAATAGATCGGATATTCTTTCGAGTCAATAAAAGATGTACTTTGTAAAACGGATATTTTCACGAGTCGAGGTTGATAAAAATGGAAAGTCGATATTTTTAGAAAGGTCATGCCGAAATTTCGTAAACTTTATAAAAGCGTCGAAAATATACTTTTATTATCAAACTTATGATAAAATGTAGAAAAACGTAAGTGTCGAGTTTAGGTCAACATTTTTAGTTATTGAGTCAACGTTGATGTGTCGGGACACTAAAAGACGAAATGCACTAAAAGACGAAATACACTAAAAGACAAAATATACTAAAAGACGAAATACACTAAAAGACAAAATACACTAAGAGACGAAATACACTAAAAGACGAAATACACTAAAAGACGAAATACACTAAAAGATGAAATACACTAAAAGACGAAATACACTAAAAGACGAAATGCACTAAAAGACAAAATACACTAAAAGACGAAATACACTAAAAGACGAAATATTTTCGAAGATGTTTCAAAACGTCGAGACTTGTCAAAACACTTGTATACTTTCGAGTAAGTTTTAAGGGTTACGCCGTGTCTACACGTGCTTCGGATGATCAGTTATTGTGTTAGCGTGTTATTCGTTGTACATCATTCTGAAACGACGACTATATGTTGGTTGTCCTAGAACGTGAGATTCATTTTCACTTTGATTGATTCCTTTTGATCACTACCCGTATAGGTGAGTTATTAGCCCCACTCTTTTACTCGTTTTGAATAAATGTTTTATAACTTGGGGTGAGAACATGCTTGATTTTTTAAATGGACACAGTAATTTCCGTGATTTTTTCCTGTTTACGTGTTGCTAAGTAGCTTTTAGACACTTTCTGCTCGAACTATCATGGGAAAAACCCAAAAAAAAAAAAAAAATAAAATAAAAAAAAAAAAAAAAAAAACTGTCAATCTCTTGACTGGAGGACCGGTCGAGGGAGCACGAATGAATAAATAGATCTATTGGGACTAATTATCCCTATCCGGGTGAGTAGCGCTCACTACCCACGGGGCGCCCGATAAACGGATATATGTCATGTCGTACTGGTTAGGTTGTCTTTGGTCGGACACCTGGAAGGGCAAACAAATACTTATAGCAATGTACATGCTATCTTGCGTAATTAGCTTCAGTGTCATGAGCTTAGTGCAACGTAAATACTTTTTATGTGAAGTTGTATCTGTTATAACTGTCGCATACGTTTTGATATCTTGTGGTCCACTGTAACAACGTTTGAACTAAACCTATGAATTCACTCAACTTTATGTTGACGTTTTAAACATAATTTTTCTCAGGTGCTTAGCATGGATGCTGTTGATTGACTTATGTGGAGTCTATTTGCCTGTACCGGTTTACCAGAGATTTATCTATGTCTTTAAATACCGTTGATGAACTTATTTAAGCTTCCGCATTTTAACTTTGAATCTTTTAAATTTAATCAATGTAAAACTTATTATTATTATTTTAAAAACTTTGCAACAGTGTTTATTTTTCAAAACGTACCCTTAAAGGTCGTTCTTTATGCTTTGTACTTGAGATGCTCAATAAAGTCACGCCTCCGGACACGTATTTCGTCCAGGCCCCGTCTGGGGGTGTGACACTGATATGTTACGATGGAAGGATGTTGATGGTAACTTAAGACCATTTTCAGTCACGTTAGCGTGGAACACTATTCGAGAGAGACGTAATATTGTTCAATGGTCTTATATTGTTTGGTCTAAATATTGTATTCCTCGACATGTTGCGCACTTGTGGCTTGTTATGAGGCGTAGGCTTAAGACACAAGACCGTCTTCGACCATGGGACGTTGGTGGAGATGTTGACCTAAGCTCTCTTCGTTGCCCTCTATGTAAGGTTGAACAAGACTCTCATGACCATTTTTTTGCATGTAACTTCTCATCACAGGTTTGGAACATCGTAGTGAACAAAGCTTATCTCCCAATTGGTTCACACCTTTGGAGTGTCATTATGGGATGGATTCTACCGATTGCTAGGAAGAACAATGTTATATGTATTGTGGGTCGTTTGATTATTGCTGCTTCATCTTATTATATTTGGCAAGAGCAGAATAACATGTTACATGTGAATGGCTCTAGGAGTGTGGAGCAGTTGGCGAGTGCCATTCTTGACCTAGTTAGACTTAAACTTGGTACAATCAAGTTCAAGAGGAATGCTAAGGTTGCTAAACTCAAGACCACATGGAATCTTCCGGCTGATTAAGTCTTCAGTGTTTATTGTTGGCGTCTAATTAGAAGCTATTGTTATGTTGGTCTTTATTTTATTTTTAATTTTTTGCCTTCTAATCAGTTGGTTGTCGTGGTTTTGAGTATGTTCAAAACACGCAGTTTTTGAAATGGCTCATGACCATTTCTCTCATGTACTCAATCTCATTTTATTAATTTATTCACCGGGTATAATCCCTTTACCAAAAAAAAAACACGAACTTATTACGACCACAATCATACTACAACCAACCTTACCCAAACCAACCATACCGAAACCCGGCGCCGGCGCCGGCACCGGCACCAGAACAATACGGGTTTCACGGTTACGGGTCACAACCAAACGCGTTTTATGAGTACTCGTCCCAACCTTCCTCGTTTCCATTTAGCCACCAAGACTACGTCTCACAAAATCAAATGGGTGGTTCGTCATCACAACCACAGTCGTGAACGAGAGATTGCAGTTGCGGAGTATCAAGCACAACAATAAGACATGAGGTTATATATCCAGCCATACGAACACTTGAGCGGGGAGCAGCGATTGGTAATGGATGCAATAAGGGCACAAATCAAGACGAAACATAACTTGCAGTTTTAGTTTACGTTTATGTTTTAGTTTATCTATGTATCGTTGCGTTTTAATTTATCTATGTATCGTTTAAGTTTTTAATCTTTGAATAAAAGTTTTTAATTTAGTTAACGTTTTTTATAATTTCGTACGTTTACGTTTACGTAAATATTTATTTTTTTAGTTTATGAATAAAAGTATTTAAATAAAAAAAGGTGAGTAAGGTGAGTTTTAGTGGTAAGGTGGGTTCTTATTACAGTTGAAAAGTGAGTTGTATGGTGAGTTTTATTTGAAGAGAGAAAGCTGATGTGACGCTGACGTGTCAGGTGAGTTTTGTGTTGCCACTCCATCAAGCCTTAGTTCAAAATGTATCAATAAACAGTCAATAAAATTTGTCTTTTAGTATATGTATAGAAACTATAAATTTTGTGGCTGAGCCTCAATAATTGCAAAAGTCATTAACTTTTGGCCTTTTGCTTTATGAAATTGAAAAAATCTGTTGGGACACAACCAAGAGGTCCACCTGTGGTTTGCACTTACATTCTAAAGACGATTATTGCATGCATGATCGATCATATTGGCAACATAAAACACTTGTTTCTACAATCATTTTAGTTAAAGATTTTTCATCTTTAAATTAGCTAGGTGCCATATATCATCATGATGAATAAGATTTCGATTCAAAATCAACAAAGAATATCACATTAACAAGAATCCATTTCCAAAGGCATATAACATCGATCTTACGTTAACTAACCTTCGAGTTCCGAAAGTATAATAAAACCATGAAAAAGATGTAGATACCGAAAGTGTTACTATTCCTTTGGCAATATCGTTAACTTTGTTTAAGATTCATCGTATCGGAATCGAAGAGATATGCATGCTTTAGTTAATGGGGATCAGCTATGCGCGATAAGATGCTAATATTCTCCAATTTGAACATGGGATCAGTTAAGCTAGATTATTCATAAGAAATATACATACATACATGTGCTTTTTGAGAATTTTATCATCCTAGAAGAATATAGTATGATAATATAACCATACTTAGATTCGAACATGTGTTTGATCTCTATCTACGAATCCATTTCTTAAGTTAGAGACGGTATATAACATTATTATTAAGGCCAGGGTGTGCTACACTCCACAAGGCCCCAAAATTTGTCCTGTTAATAATTATATGCATGCGTACTGTTACAAGCCCAAAGCGCATCAGCCTTACATCATGAGAAACCTCGGCGCGACAACTCTAGATTGATCTAGAATCATACTTGTGTAAAATATCTATAGATCTTTTGTATAAAAATATCCTAGATACTTATAAGGAATAATCTAGAGATAATCTGGATTAGTCCTAAAAAATATTCAAGATCGTTATTATAGAACTATCTAGAAGATTAGTCTTAGTATAAATATGGCTAATCCCTCATTTGTAAAGATCACCTTGTACCAAAGTTCTCAAGCCATAATATACCGAGTATCTTCACAAAAATCTGCAAGTGTTCATACACGATCTTTTTCGTATTTTTCTGGCTTACTTAGACGTTGAAACCAAGTCGTCAAGTGCCACACGAACATTGAGAATTAGTCCCGTGACAGTATGCTTATTTTTTGGGTAAAGGGTTATTATACCCGGTAAATAGATTACTCCAAAAAAACGTTTAAGAAAAAAGTACGCTAATTTTTCGTTAAGAAAAAAGTATTTACATAAGAAAATATCTTAAATGAGAAAACTGTTGAAAGTTTAGATAATTATTTTGCATCATA
>BQNB010000046.1:95568-150643 GCA_026074375.1 Tanacetum coccineum
CAGCAGTTGATTCTTCTTCATCGGATGGTTGAGATTCATGTTTTGCAGCAACTTGCAACACTCGGTTCTGGACGTTCACAAAGGAAGGTAAAGTCGGTAAACCATTGCGGTTAGTTTCTAAATTTCCAGCAGCCCATGAATTTTCCTTACCTCCCAGCTTAACAAGTATAAGAAGTTGCCTTCAAAATCATTCAACACGTATTAGCTAAGAACTGTAGAATTCCAAGTTCACTTTGTTTGATAATTATTTGCTCAAAACTAGCAAGCAAATAGAGTCGGTGCACATAATCTGAAATTTACCTCATATCTCTGTTGAAATCGTTAGAGTCTTCTTAAGAAGCAATCCGCTGATATATTGTCTGGTGTGTGTTCAAAATATATATCGATGTCAAACAAGTTTATAACAAAATTACACACAAACCACCTACTACTAAAACATACAATATACCAACTGTTACTACATATTTTCCCTTTGTAAAAAAACCTTTTTAATTGATAAAAAAGGCTAAATACAGAAAAGCTAAGTTCACATGAAAAGAGTTTATGAAAGAGTGCTAAACCTGTGGATTTGCTAGGGATGAACAGCTAACTTATCATGTTCGCAGAGTTTTGAAGTTTTAGCATATTTGCTGAGTTAAACTTTATCTTGAAATAAAGTAAAGAGAATGTACCTGACCAATGCCAAAAATAGCAATGAGTTGCAGTGTCGTCTCCCACTCTAGTTAAAAAGAACATAGATAAGTGAAATAAGCATCAGCAAAAAATAAATATAAGATGCTGCATTATCAGCCTTTGAGACATTTTACAAGAGGATAACAAATGGAATGCAAAGTCAGTAAGTTGTTCAACAAGTCTCATGAACACCTTCTTAGACAGATAGAAATTATGTCTGTTCACTTCCACCGATTTTGGGTTCATCTGTGGAAAGGAGTTCTTACATCTCCTACTTACATTCGTAAAAGAAAATTTGGATAAGTTACGAACCTAACAATGCATAAGCAGCTGCCAGAAAACCTTGTGGACAAAGTAACCACATAATTAGATCAAAAGTGGTAACAATATCATAGGGCGGCATAATGGTCGGGTTGGCAGGTCAAGTAACGGAAAAAACAAGACGGGGTGCATTGAAATATGACGCATTGATTTTAATTAAATAATTTAAAAAAAGTACAACTTTGATCTTATACTCCTTATAATTAATTTTAATTAAATAATTTAAAAAATTACAACTTTGATCTTATACTCATTTACTACATAAAACTTAAATACACAAATGGTGTTAATTTGTACTACCATGCAAATAAACATTTATATTCAACATTATACATTCATTACATAAATGTAACATTTAAAAAACTTTTGCTAACAAACATTTCTTACATACATAATTACTTTACTATTACGTGTTCACAAAAAAAGACATTGGATATTTTACCGGGGTAATACCCTTTACAAAAAAAAAGACATTGGATATTAACTATATTATCAAAAACTGGGACTAAAAAGAGATTTCCTTATTAAATTTATTAAAAATCCAAAAAAATAAAACAAAAAAATTAAGATTTTGAAACTGTAATGACACGATATTAACCAGACCAAAACAGACCAACCCGGACCTAACAGAACCGTTTAATATTGATCGTACCAAAATACACCCACCCGGACCTAACTGAACCGTTTTGATCCGTTCATAGCCAACTGGACTGAACACTTGCAGTTATTAAGCCAAACTGACACAAACCTTTTCTCTAAAAAAATTTCTGAAGCGAACCCGCCCGTCGGGCGGGTTACGTAACTAGTATTTATATATATAAATACCATTAAAATGTTATCAGAATATATAAAAAACACTTTTTATTTTAATAATAATTTTTTGTTTACTAAAAATCTATGTAATTATTATTTTTTATTTTTTTAAATAATAAAATTCGGGTTATTCGGGTCAACCCGAGAACCGAACCGAATTCAAATTCGGTTTTCGGTTCGGTTCGGTTTTCGAGTTGACAATTTTTTTTTTAACCGAACTAACCGAATAACCCGATAACCGAACCGATCAACACCCCTACGTCGTATTATAACTTAGTCTAGAATTTCTTCTATAGATCATCAAATGGTTTTCCGGAACTTTTTAGAGTTAAGTAAAAACTAGAAAATAGATAATCTGTGTGAATTTAAGCTTATTTTTTGTATGAACTATGAACTGTCATTTGGAAATGCTACTTAAAAAGCTGAGATACATACTTGAAATAGATAATCGGTGTCAATATATAAGGGTTACGAGTATTATAGAACGATCCTACATCTATGATCTATCACTAGAAACTCGGTTTTTATTTCTCTCAACATTTTCAAGTTAATTCTTTCTTCTCTCCACTGTTTGTAATTTTTTTCGGTGTTTTTATGAGTAAAGTCCAAAATACATTCATGTGGTTTGCTTATTTGAACACGATACATCTCTGTCAGATAAATTGGCACATGTACATTCGTTCGTTAGTAAAAGTTAGCCATCATACATCATTGAGGACGAACAATGCAATTATTTTTCCGTTAAGTGTTACGCGTGATAATTGCACCGTTCGTCCTAAAGGATATACAGTGGCTGACTTTTACTAACGGATGGATGTATGGTAGCTGACTTTTACTCACAGATGGATGTACATGTGCTAACTTATCAGAAAAATAATTGCACGTATAGAACTTAATGGAGAAATAATTGTACCATTCGTCCAGAGATGTATGGTGTCTGACGTTTACTAATGGAGGGTAATACATGTGCAAACTTATTTTACAGGGATGTATGATGTTCAAATGGGCAAATGACAGAGATGTATCATCCCCTGTATAAAACAAGTTATCCTAAGCTTGATCTTTTGCCAAAACTATAAGAAAATGACATGTGACATAAAACTTGATCCAATAGTCCTTAATAAAGTTGCCTTTTAAGAAAATAACGTTAGAGCCCTAGGTGTAATAACACCATAACACTGAATTTTTGCCGCCACGTCAGCGCCACATCAACATAACAACAACACCAACACCACTCCTCTTATCATAACACCAGATAACACCATTCACCTCTTTATTTTCATAAAACCCCTTAAATAATTATTTCATTCTTTTAACAAACTAACCATTTCATTCATAATTAAACATACAAATTACATTAAAAAAACACATTACGAAATAAATAAATAAAAACATTACGAAAAAAAAACATTACGAAATAAAAAAACATTACGAAATAAAAAAAACATTACGAAATAAAAAAACTACTCGTCTTCGTCGTCCTCGTCACCCAAATCATTTCTCATTTTGTTTTTGATTAATCGTTTTTGCTTCTTGATCCAATAGGCGTTGTCGTCGTCCAAATCCTTGGTGCTAGTAGCTAGAAACCTCAACTCTTTCAACCGCATGAGTGTGCGGTATTTTTCGGCTTGAGCTTCGAAAGCCCTTTCGGCGGCTTCTCGTTTCAGACGAAGCTCCTGCTCCATTAACTCTCCGAATTGGGTTGACGGAGCTTACTTTCACCGTGTGCTCGCCGTTTGCGTCGGATTTGCTTTTCCTTGGCGGGACTGTGGTTTGCGTTCCGGGACGTTGTCCGTGCATCGTGACCGAATAGATCCTCTTGGGTAGCCCCGGGGACGTCTCCGGTTAAGTCAACTTGTTCGGGTGCGTCCCATTTCGGGTGGAATTTCAAAATGGCCCAAGCATCTTCTTGAGTAAACGAGACCCCTTTATGCTCGTCACGGTAAATACTTTGAGCCCGTTTCATCAAATCCACATTGTTTTCGCCACTTTTCCCCAAACGTTTGGCCCGTTTGTACGCGGCGTTGAACTTTTGGCAATTGGCATTCAACGTATGCCATTTGCTAGTCAATATATCCTTTGTACGTTTTTGAATTTTTTTCGAATTGAACTACGTTCAAAACCGATACCAAAAGTTTCATCGCTTTTGTGAACTTTTTCCGACGTTTATTATCTTCCGAATCGGCCACGTATAATGTGCAAGCAATTCTTCTACTCGACTGGTAGTCAACGGCCCGCTGCTACCGGCTCTGGGGCTCGTCAACAACATTTTTCCCTTTTTGCTTTTTGTTTTCTTGCGGACCGCTTTTTTTCTGGGCGAATGACTTGTTGAGTTGAGAAGTTTCTGAGTTGAATGATGGGGGGTTTTGGTTGTAGATCTTGCGGCGGAAATTCCGGTTTTAGGATTTGTTGGGATGGGTTACCATCGGAAAGAAGCTTGTTGTTCTTGTTGATGTTGTTGAAACTGTTCCGGCGTCATCGACGCATATTGTGCCGGAGGGTTGCCCAACAACCCTCGTTGAGGAGATTCGTAAAACTGTTGTTGGGAAATTCGGACATTTTTTTGCTTGCTAAAAAGATATATATTTGTATTTGAAGAGTGGTGAATTTGTATTTGATATTGGGTTGTATATACAGTGAGTTGTGGTGTGGGGGTGGGGGGTAAAATGATTTTTTTTAAAAATACAACCGTTTAGGAGGTAAAAGTGAAAATTTTTAATTTTTTTTTTTGAAAACTAGCCGTTAGAGGCTAAAGGGTAACTTTTCAAAATTGAGGAGGAATAGGTAAAATATATATTAGCCGTTTTGGAAGGTAAGATGAATTTTTTTTTTTTGTAAACTACTCCACAGGGCGCTTGTTTGACCGGCAACGCCGGGCCAACGCAGTTGGTAACGCGCCAGCGGTGTAAGTATAACTCCGACCAACGCTAGACCCAACGCCGTTGCCGACGCTACTTAACCGAGCACTCTTACAACTATTATCCATCCGGTTGTTATCCCCAAAATTACCCTTTCAACATTTGCCCGTCAAACAAATCACCCCAAATCAATATGAAATCCAAACGCCTCCTCCCCAAAAAAACGCCCCCAAATAATCCATTAGTAAAAAATCTGTGATTCAAACCTAACTTTTTTGTCTGTAAATCAAACATCGACCAATATCGTCATCGCATCAGCAATATTCATTTGATAAGAAAACAAAGACAATGATCACAATAACGATAGAGGAACAAAATAAGAAACCCCTCATCAAATCATTATATTATCATTCACCGAAACAGGTAAATCCATGGTTTAATTTTCCATTATATATCAAAACATATTTATTCCATGTTAAATTTCGATTCTATATTTTGCTTTTGATGAATTGTATACTTAATTATGTTGTTATCACTTAATTATGTTATCAGTGTTTATACCCTATGTTTCTTTTTAAATGTGTTTTAGTGAAATTGGGTTTAAATTTTATAGATATAGTAGATCAATGTTTAAAAAACGTGGTGATAATATAGGAAAGTTAGACAAAATTTATATACAAAACGCACCTAATGAGCGCTAAAATTTCAGAGATATAAAAGTCGCTCAACATAATCAATCGGGTGTGGCCCAAATTGTGGATAAAGAAGTTTGAGAAATAAACGCAAATAATGAGTGCTAAAAAGAAGAAACTAGTGCCGCAAAACCGAGGAACAAAGTATAAAATTTGAATTTTGAGCTACGAGAATGCACTACCAGTATATTTAACTTTGTGTCATTTGGTTGCTATATCGAAGTTTATACAGTTATACCTGATAAATATAGTCTAAGCATTATTTATCATGTAGCCTTTTAATACAACATCATCACGAGACCAAATGGGCTTTAGGCAATGCATGTAGAAGGAAATTGAGTGAAGCATTCGATAGGTTTGGCATCTCCTTGCTCCGAACTTCTAATCCTGCAATTTAGGTAAGTTTCCTATTATTATAAATGAAATAGTTAATTAAGTGGATCATTGCCCAAATCGTCTTTAGAAAGTGAAATCATAATAATATCAAGTGAGGAACTTATTATGAAGATAAAAAGAAGCCTTTTATGCTGAAAATAAAATGTTAAGATACAATAATAGTTCTATTTTGTTATGTGTGCAGTTACGCTAATAGAATTTTTAAGTAATTTCGTTTGATAGTGAAACTATAGTAGAAAATCCTAAATGAGTAACGTTTTCATGCAGTTGTTCGTGGTGAAATTGCAAGAAGGAAGCATAATGTTTCAAAGAACCATTATCACGTGATTGGACCAAGTTTATCTGATGAGCATTTATCAACAGTTATACAAATGTAGGATTCGCAGTCTGAAATACATATTGGATGAGCAATTATTAGCCGCACAAAAAAACATGTGAGTTACCATTTAACTGCTAATGTTTATTATTTTGAGCTTAGATTTCTACTAATGTTTCCCTATTTGGTGATCCATAATCTGAAGTTCTTAATTATAGTAGAATACGGTAGTATATATGTATGACATTTATGTAAACGTTACAGCCACCACATATAAAAAAGCATGCAATCGCATGTTAAGGAGAAGCAGGGGCGGGCCCAGCTTATAGCACGGGTGTGCACGTGCATACCCTGCGATTCGACGGGTTAGTGTAAAAAAAAAAAACAAATTTTTTTTTAAGTAATATACATGGAGTGCATACCTTCAAAGTTGAGTGCATACCCTATGTTGAAATCCTAGGTCCGCCACTGAGGAGAAGAATGCCAAAGTGGTTGCATACATTGAGTCATATGAACGAACCGGAAGCATCAAATGAAACTATGAGGTGCACATATTAGTAATATGATTTAGATGTTTCATGTAGTGCTCGATAACCTCCCCTAATAATCTGACATTGTTTGATTGTGTTAAATGATACGATTAGGTGAAAATGGTGCAATGTTTGGCTCCTTAAGTGCGATGGCAAATGATATTAATAAAGAAGCAAAGCAAGTAATTCAGTCCGTGTGAGTATGTTTTTTATTGTTGTTATGGAGAAATTAAATTTTGAGGGAAATTGATGTAATGCTGATGACCATAAAGCATGACTTGGCTACGACAAGTGCTCGGTATAATTTTTTTATAAACTTGGCTCTATTTCTATAATTTTGTTAAGTACAAAGTTTAGGACTCCTATGGTTTTTTCCTTTATGTTATTCTTATATGTACTTGCGTGTTTTTCCTGTAGTTGTAATATTTAAGTATTGCAGCGTGCTTTATATATTTTTCTTGATTTGAACTATTAATGCATTAAACAAGTTGATGAGTTTGGCATGTTTGGAGACTCTGTGTTGGTACATGCTGGAAAAGAATCAGGTAAAAACATTTACAATATATGTTGAGATAATAACCCAACTTAAAATGACTAATTGATGGATCGAAATAAAAGAAGCACGTGCATATGAAGATTAAAAGTTAATGATAGTTTATGATAACATTTCAGCTAATCCTTGGGAGTATAATACGATGTCTCAAGTTTATGAACCGAAAGAGTTGAGCAAAAGAATCGAAAAAGACTGAAGAAGGTATGAAGTTTGTTGTTATGTTTGCTCATGTTCTAAAACCATATTTTGATGTTTGTAGGCTGAAGGATTATATAGAAGAATTAAATCATTTAAGGGAATACGCGTATGCAAGTATATATATATTATAGAACAATTCATCCAATGGTGATGGGTTGGTATTAAAGCTACAGTTGATGAATGGTAGTAAAAGTAAGTATTTAATCTATTTTGTTAAGAATGCATTTTATTACGGTTATGACAGTAGTGCAATCTATAGCTGCTATTTGTTTTTATTTTGTTTTTGTTTCTTGGATATTATTAGAGTGCAATACACATTAATTTTACTACATTGGTATCGAAACACCCTCATATGGTCTCTAAAACAACACAATCAACAGATATTTGAACATATCCAAACACCCTTATTATACTCAGAACCTCAAACCACACCCGTATTTGTACTAAACATATGATTATGTTGCATTAAAGTTTACAGTATGTGTCTCATGGTGGTGATTGGGCGATATGCAGATTTCTGGTATTTTTAAGTGTCTTTAAGATTATTTTGTATTTTAATGTTTATAGTCGTGCAATAGCAAAAAAACTAAGTAAAATAAAATAAGTTCATGAAATATTTGATTGTTTGTGGCGCCTCAAGATAGGCTTGTGGATGTTAATCACGTACACAAACTCAATTGTGGGAAAAGAAAGAAAGAATATAGTATTTACTTGGGTTAAAGAAAATGCCTAAATTTATGGGTGTTGCTAGGCTTACTTTTGACCTATCATTTGTGAACATGTCGATTTGGGTTGTGTCTTAATAGGACAAATGAAAATAAATATGCTTATTGTGTATGAAATTAAGGAACTTTGTACAGATAACCTAAGCATGTGCATAGTATAATATATCAATTTTTTTTATTAAAATAGGCCACATGGTCATGGCTTTCAAAATGAGATATTAAGATTGATATGAAGTCGTAAATTTTAATATTTTCATGCAATTACTTTATTGTTCTATGGTAATTGCTTTGTCACCATTAGCGCGTGTATAAAAGATGCGAATGAAAATATTGCACCAATCAAAATGTAAGTACATTGCTGGTAGTTTACATATTAGAACTAAGTATTCAAACATCCTCTTTACTTAAAAATATTATTTATGCCGCTAAATCATCAAAACTTTGTTAATGGTCTAGCAATGCTATTATGCACGATAACGTTGAGATTCTTACTGTGAGACTGAGAACACGGTTACGATTTGAAAGTCTGTTTGAGTTGCAACAAGAAAAAAGAAGGGTGGTTGTGTTGGAAATACATAGTGGTGTCCATGTGAGGTTGAAACTTTAGCTTACAAAAAAAAAGAAGTGGTGCCAAAACTGGTCTATCTAGAATTATCATGGCCTTATCATCTGCACAGCTCTCTTATTCATGACGCCATTGTTTGAATATATACTTAAGGTATGTCTTCATTTGCTACTTAATTCTTTTAACAACCTTATAGGATCTCAACCTAAACACGGTTCCTTAATCCTAACCTTAATGTGAGTGTGTACATGAAGTGTAGTGTTTGGATATGCTTAGTGAAGCTGATTTATTGCTTATTTACAGGTACTATAAATATCCAAGAACGATGTGATACGCAGACAACCATGTGCTACAAGTGTTAGGTTGCGACGAAGAGATATTGGAAATCATAACACAATGGAAGATAGATAGATTAGCAAGTCTAGAGAGAGAAAGTGGGAGAAAAAAATTTCTAGAGAGAGAAAATGGAACTTGTATATTGAAATGACTAACCACCTCTTTCATGGCATGGAAGAGGCTTATATAGTGTCTTACAAAATCAGCCGTTAGGCTATGATTAGATTAGTTGTCTTACAAAGAGCATCAGCAGGTTTAGGCTATGGTATGGGCTGTACACTGTGGGCTTTATAATCGGCCCATTATCCGAACATTATTATTAAAACGTTTAATGAATAGCGAGCTATATTAATGGTACAATACACGGGTAGTGAACGAGAGTCTTTTTTAATATCTAACAATCACCCCCTAAGGGAGGTTACCCAGAAGAGAAAAAATATTAACTTAGCTCAACAATCTTTGATTGATCTTGTGTAAGCTCGTAGTCTTTGAGTCTTTCACTTGTTATTTGTACTTTGATGTAGTGGTCTTTTGTCTTGTGCGGCTTCGTTGTTTAAACTTTGATTAGTGATCTTGAGCCTTTTCATTGAGTATCATTAGCCAAATCGATTTTTAGTAACTTTCCATTTTTAGTAACTTCCCATTTTTAGTAACTTTCCATTTTTAGTAACTTTCCATTTTTAGTAAGTTTCCAAAATTAGTAATATTCATCATTTGAGATTCTATTAAGTATTTTGAATAGTTTAGGGACTTAACATGTCAACCTTACAAGTTTAGGGTTAAATATGACAACTTTCCATATTTTAGGGTTTAATATACAAAATCAACAATTTTCAAGGTTAAAAGTGTAAATATCAAAGTTTCACATTTTATTCAGATTATACCTTCCATTTTCTGTATTTACAAGTCAAACCCTTAATTTACACAATTTACATATTTAGCCCTTTTTGTTTATTAATTATTTAAACAATATCTTTAATTATCCATAATTACAAAACAAGTCCTTATAGATCCAAATATGACAAATTCATACTTTATACATTAAATACTAACCAAACCTTCCACTTTTCAGAATTTACAATTTCAGTCCCTCTATTTTAATTAATTAATTTCTAATTACTTATTATATGTAATTAACCATTTTAATCCAAAATAATATCAATATGACATTTTATACCCCTCAACTTATTTTATACAGATTATAATAAGTATAATAACATGTTTAAAACAGACCTCATAGTTTCAGAAATTACAAATCACCCCCTTATACTTTAAAAATCAAATCGGCTAATAAGTAAATCACTAAAACCCTAATTAAATTTTTCCCCAAACATTTCCCAATTTTTATACAATCATTAGCATTAGAAGAACCTGGAAAAATTATTAAAACCCTAACCCTAATTTTATTTCTTTCCTTTTCCCTTTATTCGCAAATCGGCAAACATAAATAAATCCCAAATAATTATTCGAATCTCCCCTAAATTTTTCCAACAATTTATCTGAGTCATATATGATATAAAAAACCTTAGAAAAATATAAAATCAATTTTACAAATATTATAAATGCCGATTACATAACTAGCTAAAAATTAGGGTTTCGAACATGTTTTAATTAATTCGATCAATATAACATGCATGAATATTTTTCTTAAGCATAGAACGAATTAATATGATGAAAAATGAGATACAAAAATACCCTTGATGATCCTTGATGATTTGATGAATTTATAGAATTCGGTTGTGTTTATTCGAATCAAACGATTACCACGATCGAACCAAGCACTCTACAATCTTCCCACTATTTTTCCCACCTTCCTTGATCTTCAAAACACCTTGGAAAATTCGTCCTTGCCCTTGGAAAATTTCTTGGTGCCGCCTCTTTTGATTTTAGGGTTTCGGTTATGTTTTGTTTTTAGGTTTTAACAAAATAAAATCATAAAAGAAATATAATGGGTATTATGGCCGAATTTATGGGCTTTTAAAGTGATTAAATCAGATTTTGTAACTTGCCAATATTTATTTTGTAACTATCCATATTTATTTGATATTAATTGTAAGGTATAAATAATTAAATATACATAATTCGGCATTAATGTATATACATAAATATTAATTATTTTTCTTACAAAATGTAAGGTATTTTAATCTTACATAAGTTTCATAATTGTCACATGTTGCATTAGGGGTATTTTGGTAATTTTACACTTGTTGAGATTTTTAGGTTTTACAGCACTATTCTCTTATTCTCACTTTTACTCCTTTTTTATGTCATACCTAAGGACTTCTACACTAACTAGTGGGTTGTCCCTGGGTAGATCCCTCCGGTTCTGGCTGGATCATGGGAACTAATACCTAACCTTACCAACCTTATAACTCTGATAAAATTAAATACATGGTCGGTCTTTTTGGTACAGTTTACCTTGCCATAAAACCAATTGAAAAACTCAATCAGGTACTTGTGATATAAATATCAAAGCTTTTAGTACCTTGATTGTTTTTGAATTTTCAGAAACGCTCCCCTTCAACATGTGTATCGATTAAACGAAAATGTTTAGCATAAGGAGGACGGAGTATACACATGAGTCTACAAAATCATAATTTTTATCAGTTTTCATATTTAAATCACATTTTCTCCCCTTATCAAAAATTTCAAACCCGTTGATATTTTGGATACCAATGGATTTGAATATGTTGGAAAACTTGGAGAACAATGTGCTGATTAATCACAAGCCAAATGGGAAACATATTAATGCTCCCCCTTAATCAATGAGGGTACGTGTGAGTGACAAGTATAAAAATTTAAAAGATTTTGAGTTTAACGAGAAACTCTTGAAAAACTGTACACTTGTCACTGAACACTTAAGTTACACTACATAATGATAGGAATGTACAAGATATATTATACAAGATAAGATGATATTGACCTGAGTATCAGAATGATTAAATCATTCAGTTCTCTGGATAATTTTGTAGTCAATATCTCTTAGTCTTCCACTAACAAAGCTTTCGAGATTCTTGAATTGTCTTTCCAGCAAGAGGTCAAACACATTTGAACTTGAGCTTGTGTAGTTGTTGGTGTGGGTGTTGATGTTGTCTTATCAGTAACCATTGAGATAACAGTGTCAATGAGTGGAGTTCTTTGGACAGTTGGGTCCTCTTGATGAATGGGAACATCCACCATTGATTGAATCTCGAGTTTAGCAGATGACAGAGTTAAACTGGTTTGTACATTTCCATCTTGTTTCTCTGCAACTTCTGCATCAGTTTTGTATTCTCAGCTTTGTTTTCCTCATCATTGGAGACATCTAGAACTTCATTATCAGATTAAGAAAGTAAGCTGCTTGAGCTACCAGAATTGTCCTTTGGCTCATCGGGAACCTCTAGAATAATACCAGATCCTTCACTTGAACCTTTGGAAAGTTGTTGAATTTTGTGGTCAAGCAAGCTTCTTCTTCTTTTATAAGCTTCTACAGCTTCCCCCCGAATCAGCAATCCTTTCTTAAATAGATTCATGGCTTTCTTGCAAGCCGCATTAAGAAGACTTGATGTGTAGAGTCCAAATATCTGAAGTACACAATTAATTCAAAACCGTAACACCAAAGTCAATTAAGTCCTGGATGTCTGAATTTCTCTTTATATGGTACCAAAATGATAACACCTAAGGCAACTAAGTCCTGAATGTACACATTTCTTCTTGCAAGATACTGACTATCTAAAGGAATCATCATACTTATCAAACCTAAGTGTACCTCTTTTGTCAACAAATTCTACTCCTTCAAAAATAAGTTTAGTGATTAACTGATTGGGGAAATATTAATTGAATCAGAAACATATCTTTAACTTCAAGGCTTCTAAAACTACATAATTATTTCCAAACAAACCTAAGCCTTTTTTTAAACTATGAGGTGTTGGTAATATTGATCGAATGTAGTTTTAAGCCTAAGTTAAAAAAATTTCCATATAATTATTATACGTTAAGTTAAAATTTTTTCCATATAATTACCGTGACATGTTGAAGATAATTCGAAAACACTTTCTCCCACTCGAACAAAGAACCGTATTCTATTTAAAGATCTATTGTATTTGTTTGAGTGGTTAAAATTTCTTGAAAATCTGTTTGTGGTGTCGAAAACTGATCTTGATTTGATTAGAACACTTTTCAAATGGTTAACCCGAACTTGATTTATAAAATCAATAATTTTGAGAAAAATCGTTCAGGTTATAAACTTTATACCAATGGCAACCTAGGTCCTTCTAGTTGCAAGCTAAAAGGAGCAAGTTTCTAATTGCCATACGTTGCATTCTAAATCCTAAAGGTTGAAACACATAACATGTAAAGCCTAAACGAGTTAAATTAATTAACTCCCCTTTAAATCATGATCCGTTATTATCAAACCTTTTCTGTTTACTCCTTGATTATTTAGAAAGATCGTTCTGAAAGAATTATTAGCATATTTCTCCCCCTCAAATGATGTCCCATTTTCTATTTCAAGAGCTGTAGAAATTGTTTGAGTGATAGTTAATTCTTTTAAAATCTTTTTCTGATGAGAGACTGAGATGACTGATTTAGTTTTGAAAGACAACACCTTTTTCACCATGGTTAACACAAATAATTTTAAAGAATCAATGAAGAAAAATTATTTGGTTGAAAAGAAGACTTCTCTTCTATATGAATAAATAACGCACTGAAACGTACATCACTTCTATGATGCATGGATATGAAGTAATCTATGCCCGGGAAAAATTAATTACCCGTTGTTAGGAATAGCTGTCTTTTTGGTGACATGCTTTCCTCAGATTGAAAAGCGGGTTGCAGTCTGAAATAACTACAAGCCATGAAGACATGTTTTAAAAAATTTGAACTTCTGCTCGAACTTTATATAAGGACCCGTGTCATTATTGAATGACATTTCTAGGTCCGTAAATATTATCGATTTATAAAAGACATGTCTTTAAAATATTTTTGGTATTTTCTATTTTTATGTTTTTTATGATATTTTTGTGGATTTAAATATATACAATATATACATGGGATACATGAAGCGATTCCCCGTCATATGCAAAAGGATGATCTATACTACCTGCATTTGAAAACAGACAAATACGAAGAGTGTGGAACGTTGGATCCCCAATTTTTGTTGGGGCCCTGTTGGTTAGCACACACAGTAAGTTTCACAGAATCATCAATTGACTGTGGCACAACTGTAATGGGAGTGACGGTGGAAATTGCCTTTTCCTGCTTGTTTTTACGCTGGTACCTAGTTAATGGTTTCTGAGAAGTATTACTAAATCTCTCAGTTATCACTGTTTTACTAGTACTAACGTTTTCAGGTTGTTTTACAAGCATTACTTTGGATTTAGCAAACCTAGTTAAAGGGCACTGTTCTCCTAAAGTTAATTTCCTCCCAGTGGGCTGCCACTGATAACCGACATTGGTAAACAATTTACCAGTTGCCTGCCAGACTTGTTGAACCTGCTTAACTCTCCAAACCTTTTTGATAGGGGGGTTCTTAACAAACTTCACAAATTTCACAACACATTTATCATGATTAAAAGACATCAAGCATTTGTTACAAGTTTTGCAAACAGAGTTAGAATTCGAATTAATTCTAGTACGCTTATAACTAATACTAGAATCAACACGATTCTTTCGTTTCACACTAGACTTATTATTCCTAGGATGGTCTTCTACTTTCTTCATGTCACTCTTAGCTGGAAAGGTCCTATCTTTCTTTGTATTGCTCCTAGGCTTTGACCCGTTAGCTGCAGTGGCACCATTTACTCCAGTAGAAGGAATCATAGGTTCTTTAGTCTTATTCATTTTCTGTTTCTCTACGTGTGTTTGTGTGTTGTTAGGTGAAGTTTCACATGGTTCCACAAAAGTAACTCTCTTTTTCCTATTTAAAGGGGCAGTAGCTATCTTTTTATCTCTTTTATTGACATCTTTTGGACAAGTGCCAATTACATATTCTAACAATTCCTGAGAGTGTTTGGTGTAAGAGCAGGCAGATGCAAGTGATCTATCTAATGGTTTTTCAACCCTAGCCTCTTCTACAATCTCACGTAGTGTTGCTACACTTTCCTTAAGCTGTTTGAGATAATCTAGATGAACCTCCCTATTGTTTATATTGCAAGGAGGAATGGGTTCAACATCAATTACATACATACCAGGAGCAAGTAACTTTGGTTTTTCAGAAGGCATAGTGACGCATTTTGTTTTTCCTTTTATCGGAGCCATTAGGTTCTCAATTTCAGTTAACAAAGAAGTTGTATTTTCAATGCTTTTAACACGCGTTAGCTTGATTGAATCATACAATTCCTTGTAATGCTGCTTAACTTTTTTGTTTTATGCCCGAAAATGCTCATTTAGATCGTGAAGGGCATTGACTTTTGCATTTAAATCTTTGTTTTGAGAATCTAAGGCCTTAAGGTCAAGAATGGGGTCTGCCTCACTATGTTTCTTTTACAAGCGAGTAATTTTCGCTTTTAGTTCTATAATTGTATTGACCCTTCTTTGAAGCTGTTCTTTTAGGTTTCTAATTTCAAAAACTGACTTAAATGCAGGAGCATCCGAAGAAGTCACTGATTTTTTGTTTACAAAACATTCCTTAAGATGTTGATACTTCAATTGAAAATTTAAGTGTTCCACCTCAAGTTTGGAAAAATATTTTATCATCTCATCATAATCATCTTTTTGAATCTTTTGTGTCAAATTAGATTTTTCAGCTTCAAGTTCGGCAATTCGTTTTTGTGCAACAGTATAAGCATCATGCATGTCAAAAAATCTATATACAGTAAGCACAGAAGCTGTTGCAGTATAAAATACATCTTTGGACAAGCATTCAGCAATTAGGTTCTCATTCTCATTAAGAAGATTTTTCCACTTAATTTCATCGCACTTCTTATCTACAACATTTTGGTCCACCTCGGCCTCCATTTGATCAAAAACTTCTTTCATTTCCATAATTTCATTGATGAGAGCTTTTTGAATTCCTTCAAAATGTTCTTTGATTGTTTTGAAAAAAGGGATTACCTCGGTGAGATAACATGTTTTTGTTTGTTCAAAACCCATTTCCCCTTCAGTGAGACCCGTTGGTGTAATTCTCTTTTTACAGGTTTTATCAAATTTCGAAAAAGTTGTATAAGTGCAAAAATATTAATTTTCACTTGACTTTTTGTTGGAAGCACCCTGGGGACAAGCGTTGCAGGTGTATTTGGAGGATACACTGTCAAAACTTTAATTGGTCTTGAAGCTGTGGTCTGCTCTTTGAGAGCTTCTGCTTTCATCTTGAGGAGATCCTTGGACCAAAATATATGTTCAGGGGTCCATTGTTTCTGTGGTGTGAAGGTCGCTAAATAATTCCATTTCAAGTAATCATGTGGTGTAATCTTAACTTTCTTTTTCACACACTATGGGTCTTTCATTTTTTCATTCATTTGCTTTCTAGTAGTCTCAGCTATCTCTAGGGTGTCCTCTGAGTCATGAACTAAGACACGGGCATAGTTGGGCTTGACAATCTCTTGACCACTATATAGAGAAGGTTGAACTTGCTTTTCGTTGGACAGATAAAAGGGATTCTTATAGCCTATTGCTACCTTCCCCTGTTCATCATAATGTAGTTTTGGTTTACATAACATGTGAACTGTTTGAAGAGACTGATCTTGTTTGAATAATCTATCCTCGACCATTTCTTTTAAAGCTTTCATGTCCAAAATTTCTTCAAGATATTTATTTTATTTCCTTTTAAAATCCTTTTTCAAAGACGTAACTTCTTCTACCATTGACTTGTTATGATTAATGGTAGAGTTAAGTTGCATTTTTACAGAATGAAGTTCCCTTTTCAAATTTTCTTCCTTAATATTACGGTCAGTGATAACTATTCTTAACTGTTCGTCAATCTTTTGTTCTCTTTCTGTTAATTCAAACTTAGCCTGTCTTTCATACAGTTCAACTTGTTCCTTATATGTCGCAAGTTCAGCAGTTAACGATTTATCAACCACATTGTTCGGTGTTATCACAGAGATACATTGGGCAGACTGTTCATGCATATCATTTAGTATCATTATGTATTCATTAGTTGGTACAGAAGACCATTTTGTTGTGGAGTATAGAGAGCAGTCGTTTCATGGATAATACCAACAGATTGAAAATACAAAGTATATGACGTGTTTCAAAAGCTTTAAATTTATAATGACTGAAAATACAAATTTTATTATAGGGAAACACACGGGTAAAAGTATAACCCACATATATAGTATAATCTTTTTAGGTAAGACCAGGTCGTTTACAGGGATTTGAGTAGTATTCGAATAATAAAAAAGGAAATAGACTTTAACAATTTTGAAAATAACTTTTGTTTTATCAGTGATAATAAAGATGGCTTACTCGGATAGTTGAAAATAATTTATAAGTAGTGGTAATGATTAAGACCTCGAAGATGGAACATTAACTTATAAAAAGGATTTCTCGTCAGAAAACGTTTTCACAAATTAACTTAATTAACTTAAGACTTATATTTAGTTGGCTAGACCAGATGTGTCACTCAAATGATCTAGATAACTTATTATATTAAAGCTTATTTTGTTTATTAATTTACGAAAGTAGATTTCTCGACACAAACGATAAAGATCATAGACAAATATTTAAAACATATAGATCATAACGGGTCTTTCGACCTATACCGATATTATTATATAATCTTAGTTGATAAGCAAAACCGACAAGATAAGATATAATAGGGGTGCAACATAAGCTTGAGATTAATGAGATCACAATCATACCAAACACTTATTCTTTATCATAACTTCATCGAGTAGTCATGAGAGATTTAGCCTCTCATGGCTTTGGAGTTCATAAGATAACTTGATTCAATAAGAAATTTCATTATTTTAATAAACTAGGATGATGTTCTTCTTCGTTCTTGGTTGTTTGATCTTGATTCTTCAAAAGGTGTGATGTTTATGCTTGGGAAATGATTGGGAAGGATTTAGGACTTCATAAGGGAAATGATTGTGTAAGGATTGGATGAGATTATTATATGTATGAGTTGATATGAAATGTGTGAGAATTTGGTTCTATTTATAGGCTGATTTCAGAGTAGAAGTGCGGTGCACAAGATAAATTGTGCGGCGTACTTGGTGATTAAATACGAAGGGAATTTAATGTTTATTGAAGAAGTGCGACGCATAAAATTATTAATGCGGCGTACTTGGGGTGTTAATATAATAGTATTTATGACTACATTTATTCTTCGTAACCTGGTAGGAAGTGCGGCGCACAATCTTGTAAGTGCGGCGTACTGATGTGTCGTTGTGTAGGTGTTATTTATGTATCAAGTTTTACTATTTATTTTATGCCGACTATACCTAAAAACAACACTTTAACGGGCAGTGTACCTGATCGGTAGTAGTTTTGTGGTAAGTAAGGTTTCGAACACTTGAAGCGAGGTTAAATCTCTCAATTTAATTAATATCTTAGTTATCTATTCTATGTTAATTCTACTCTATTCTAAACTATGTTAAACCTATGTCAGTCTAAATCCTAATTCTAACGGGTAAAAGGGGGGTTTTCGAGAGACTGGCACGGTTTAGTTGGTGACTACAATCAATTCAAGGCACTGTTACCCACGCAAGCTAATAAACAAAAGATAAAAGAGCGGTCGAACCTTATATAAGAAAACTGTATTAACCATTATTAATCCGATTAGAACGTTGGTTTGTTTATTTAGTGCAATGATTTCTTCTCTCGAGGTGGCATATCATTCTTAAGACTTAGGCATTACATCATCCTAAGACCTAGACACATTAATTCTGTCACAATTAAAGCATCCGCATAAAGCATCCTTATTTGCTGATTATAATCTATCTTAGGGATTAAAGCAATGGTGATCTTGTTAAACCCTAGCTCATAGAGACTTTACCCACTTACCGCTTAATGGCAATTTATACACTAGTAGTCCACTTGTCCAACTATCCAATGGAATCAGAACGTTACTTGTTGAATTATCTAGGTTACCTGCTAGTCAACACGATCAATAAACCATTGGCAATATCCAATTAACTAGTTAAGCCCAAAGCGTATCCTAGACACAGACTTAGAAGGACAATATTTGTGTAACTATTATTCTAGATGTATAAATTACTATATGGAGAGCTATCCTAGACTCTAGATCTACTTGGTCCGCTTCACTAGATCCAGTTGAATGATAGGTCGCATACAAAAGCGCGTAAACAAGTATAAATTGATAAACATAAATAAGCATTCAACGATAAATCAAGAAATCGAGATAAACAAATACCAAACATTCAGATCTTCATAATAATGGCTAATACCCAAAGGTATTAGCCTTCAAACAAAACGTCATAAATAAATACAAGGGTCAATATTTTACCAAGGTAAACGAACCGAGTACTAATGATACCCAAAAACTGAACGATTACTAAAGTAAGGAATTACATGTTGTCTTCTATGGAATTGATAACTTTGCTCGACCCTTCACTTTTTTATCTCCTCTAAAATCAACTTTATGTTTTAGGTAATCGAAATATGATTTAGCACACCTAAACTCATTATGAGTTTCTATATATAAGGTCTGGAAGTCGGTTCGATACAGCGTATCCAAGTGTTGGATACGGAGCGTATTAAGAGATTTTCTTAGAGTAGGGACACTTTGATATCTATCCAGAATATTAAAATACATATATTGAATACGGCGTAATAAGTCCTCCTGATACGTACGTATTAAACTTATTCTTATTGTGTCTTTGTAGAGCAGGCACGAATACGTCGTATCTTCCTTCATGGATACGGCGTATTGGTCTTCAGAATAGTAATCTTCAAAATTTCTTCATTTAAGCTCCAGAATGCGCGCCTTTTGCTATCTTTCACCAATTACTCCATAATTACTGCAATTCTTAAATATAAACGATTAAGTAACAATTATTTGCAATAACTATACAAAATGAGTTAATAACATGGGATAAATGAGGCTATAAAATAGACGTTATTTGATGTCATCACGTACTTAAGGAGTTAATGCAATATTTTGACTTAGTCTTTAATTCTTTGACTTTGAGGAGAAGTGTGGCACACAATTGGTAAGTGTGGCGCACAATTGCACTTTTTAGCTTGAGATTTTATCTTTTTCTTGTATCTTGATTTCCGAAGTGTATAAGTATTTGATCTTTTGTTTTATTTGAGCTCAGGATGTCTTCAAGTGAACCTGCAAGCAACTCATGCTATTAAGTATGAAAAGTTCATGAGAAATGATAAAATATGTATAAATAACGCTGCTAAAAACATGTATAATTTAGGCATTATCAAATCCCTCCACACTTAGCTATTGCTTGCTCTCAAGTAATCAAAGCAAGAAAATAAGATCATTTATCGTGACGTGGAGAAAATTTGGATTTTTACAAGAGTTTGCATATTAACTTTTCAGGCATAGACATATAACATAGCACTTCACAGGGGAATGTATTTGATTTGTAATTCACTCGAGTCACTCGGATAGGGTTTATATATTTCTGTGAAGACACTCAATTTGCACAGACATAATCTAGACAGCTACCATATGCTTCTACTTGACACATAAACATGACCGAAGGGCGAAACTTGATACCGATGAGCATAATATCATATACAAAACTTCATGTACCGAACTGAAGGCATTATTTATTTGAACTACAATATATATATATATATAATATATATATATATATATATATATATATATATAATATATATAATATAGATAAATACTAGGCATTAAAGATAACCAAGGCTGGATAGAAAATTAAACTTATAACTTAATTCACTTAGGTATTTCAGCAACTTAGCACTAAAGGGAGTGCTTGCAAGAACAGTAACTTGCGAAATTAATAGCATATGATTAATTAGGCTTCGGTATAGTATATAATGATCAAGCACAATTTCAAGAGCTTCTAAATTACCGGCTCACTCAAATATAATTATCAACTAATACTACTGTTCCAAAAAAGTCGATGAATTACAAATACATAGCCGTAACAACGAATGAGACACTTGCAATTGCATTCAAACCTTAACTCGAGCAGGCTAAAGGCATCAATTATCTTTGGTACCAAAGGTAGATACCCGAATTTATAAGGCTTATAATTCTCACAATTTTAGTGGACTAGGTTGTGCTAGTTATTATGTCAATCCGGTTGGACTTGCCTTACTAAGAGCATTTTTATATTGGAAACATATATTAATTTTTCATAATAAAATTAGTTAGAAATTTTTTGGCAGGGAAAACATGGAGGGATATGATTAATTTTTCCTATTTGGCTCCCCTCCACACTTAAGTTGAACATTGCCCTCAATGTGATAACTGATAACTAGAAAATAAGGAAAATTAAGGTAAAACGGTACTTCCCGGGCATAGAGATATATAGCTGTGAGAGAGCTATCCTTGAGTAGACTTCATAATTTTCTAATTTTTAAGCTATATTATCTGCATAAAAGTAAATACAAAAACACACAAAAAGAAATATATTTTTTGGGTTTTTTATTAAGAAATAAATAAAGGATACGAATAGAGTTGTATGGAGGAGGGACTCCTCCACACTTAAGTAAAGCACGGGTTGCCTCCCAAGAAGCGCTTAATTTTTTTAAGAAAGTCATTAGCTAGACTCCTGCTTCTGGAGTTCATTATTTGGGATAGAAAGGAGTGAATGCTTCCCTTTGGTCATTATAATCTTCTTCTTCATGATATAGTTTGAGTCGATGGCCATTAAAATTGAATGTTTTTCCATCTTTGAGTGAAAGAGTAGAACCTTGTTTCCATGTTTGAATTTTTTCTCATTCTTAGTTTTCTATTGTGCCAGACTTTGGTTGTTGCCTTATACAGCCGAGAGTTATCATAGGCTTGATGTCTAAGTTCATATAATTTGTGTAACTGAAACATTTGTTTTTCTCTAGCAGCGATGAGATCTGGATAACAATTCTTAAGTGCCCAGTATGCACGGTGTTTAATTTCAAATGGCAAGTGATAGTTCTTTCCATATACGAGTTTGTATGGTGTTATATTGGTTGGTGTTTTATAAGCAGTACGAAAAGCCCACGGAGCATCATCAAGTTTTCTTGACCAAATAGCAAGATTGTCTTTAACAGTCTTTTCAAGAATTCTTTTAAGGGCTTTGTTTGTATTTTCAACTTGACCACTTGTTTGAGGGTGGTATGATGTAGAGAAATGGTGATTAACTCCATCTCTCTTCATAGTCTTTTCCATTATCTTGTTACTGAAGTGAGTACCTCGGTCGCTTATTAGAGCTTTGGGCATTCCGAATTGGCAGAATAGTTTTTTTAGAAAAGTAATAACAACTCGGGCATCATTGGTTGGCAAAGCTTGAGCTTCAGCCCATTTAGATACGTAATCAACAGTAACAAGAATGTATTCAAACATATGTGATTTTGGGAATGGTCCCATAAAGTCGATACCCAAAATATCGAAAATTTCACACTTTAATGTTGTTTAAGGGCATCTCTTCACTTTTTGATATATTTCTTGTTTTTTTGGCATGCTTTGCAAAGTCAGACTAGAGTATGAGCTTCTTTTATGATTGTTGGCCAGTAAAATCCTGAATCTAGGACCTTTTTAGTGGTTACGTTCGGTCCATAATGTCCACCGATTGGTCCGTGGTGACATTGATCTAAAATGGTTCGGGTTTCTGGTCCAGATACACAGCGTCTGATCATACCGCCAGAACGTACTTTAAAAAGATAGGGTTCTTCCCAAAAGTAGTGTTTGAGGTCAGAGAAGAATTTGTTCTTTTGTTGTTACGTCATTCCTTTTGGTATAATATCACCAACCAAATAGTTTGCAAAATATGCGAACCATGGTTCATTTCTGGTGTTAATCTCCATACGAGTTTCTCTAGGAAAGTTGTCGTCAACCTCACTATCATCACTTGACTCGTTATTGTCAATCCGGGATAGGTGATCGGCAGCAACATTTTCTGTACCTTTTTTATCTTTGATTTCTATATCGAATTCTTGTAGGAGTAGAATCCATCGAATAAGACGGGGTTTTGTGTCTTGTTATTTAAACAAATGTTTAAGAGCTGAGTAATCAGTGTGAACAATAGTTTTTAATAGTATAAGATAGGATCTAAATTTGTTGAATGCAAAAACTATAGCCATAAGTTCTTTCTCGGTTATGGTGTATTTTTGTTGGGCTGGATTGTTAGGAATAAATCTTCACAAGACTTAATACTGCCAACAGTACTAATGGAGTTAGTACTGCCAGTACAAAGTTAGTACTGCCAGTGTTAATTAATACTGCTAGTAGAAAAGAGTTAGTACTGCTGATGGTCAAAGATGCTGAACTGAAGATAAGAATGCATGGAGATTATTTCGGGATGTTTATTTTTGAATTGTAACTGATCCTAGAAGATAGGCTGTTATCTTTGTAAAGGACTCCTTGTGTTCTATAAAAGGAGATCCTATGTTTAGAATAGAGATATACTTTTCAAGTGATAGAAATACTTAGAGAGAAAAATTGTAATAGCTTCAAGGTTTTTGTAACCCCAGTACTACAAGAGTACTCGTATTATTCTAATAATATTGAAGCAGTTTGTTCATTGTTCATTGTTTGTTTTGGTTATTACTGTTCCATTAATAAACACCTCTAGAGTATCAAAGTGTAGATTCCGCATACACTTTGGTATACATATAAAGTCTCAACCATTGTTATTTTGGATTCATCCAAGGTAACATACTCTTTACTAGGTAAATAATCGATCAAGGCGTGGGATCAACATGGGTTGAGAGTTTTGCTTGCGAAGTAGATTGGGTGAAATTTTTTACCATCTTTTTGACCTAAGACATCTCCGACTGCGAAATCACTTGCATCACACATAAGTTCAAACAGAAGATTCCAGTTTAGGCTTACGATCACCAGAGCACATGTGTGTTTCTCTTTTAATAATTCAAATGCTTTTTGACATTCATTATGGAATTCGAACGGAGTATCTTTTCCAAGCAACTTAGTTATAGGCCGGGCAATTTTTGAGATATCTTTTATAAATCTTTGGTAAAAATCGGCATGTCCTAAAAAACTTCTAACACCTTTGATGTTAGTAGGGGGCGGAAGTTTTGAGATTACGTCAATTTTTGCTTTGTCGACTTCAAGTCCTGCGCCGGACACCTTGTGTCCAAGCACAATTCCTTCTTTGACCATGAAGTGACATTTTTCCCAATTAAGGACAAGATGAGCATCTTTACAACGCTGGAGCATTTTATCGAGGTTATTTAGGAATTTGTCGAAAGAGTTTCCAAAGACGGAGAAATCGTCCATGAATACTTCGACGAATTCTTTAATCATGTCATGAAAGATTGCTAACATGCACCTTTGAAATGTAGCTGGAGCATTACATAATCCGAAAGGCATTCTCCTATAAGCGTATATACCGAAAGGACATGTGAATGTTGTTTTTTCTTGATCATTAGGATCGATAGGAATTTAGAAATATCTAGAAACACCATCAAGGAAACAGAAATATTTATTTCCTGCGAGTCATTCCAACATTTGATCCATAAACGGTAAAGGAAAATGATCTTTTGCTGTTGCATCATTGAGTTTACGATAATCGATGCATACTCACCAACCCGTAACGGTTCTTGTTGGGACAAGTTCATCATTTTCGTTTGTGACTACTGTAATACCGCCTTTCTTTGGTACACAGTGAATAGGACTAACCCAAGGACTATCGGCAATTAGATAAATAATACCGGTATCCAAGAGTTTCACGATTTCTTTCTTAACAACTTCTTGAATGTTTGGATTTAACCTTCTCTGTTTTTGGACAACTGGTTTTTTATCATCCAGAAGTTGTATTTTATGCTTGCAGAAAGATGGGCAGATACCTAGAATATCTGTTGTTTTCTAAGAAAATGCATCCTTAGGTTTTTTAAGGACATATACAAGTTTGCTTTTGTTTTGAGCAGAAAGTTGAGATGATATGATTACAGGAAGAAAAGAGGGTTCTTCCAAAAATACATATTCCAAGTTATCAGGAAGAGGTTTGAGTTCGAGATCCATAGGAGGTTCTTCGAGAGATGTTTTGATTTTATAATCTGTGTTGATTGTGATTTTCTCGAATTTCGGATCTTCTGTGTCGGATTCAGAGTCATAAATTTCATCGGCAGTCATTGCTATGAATTTATCGAATTCAGAAAAGATTTATTCTTCGAGAACGGTTCCTTCGATGGAATGGAGGATTTTGCTTCCTTCGTCAAGAAGAGCATCAAAATCTTCTTCTAAGATTTCATCGATAACATCGTGATAAGGTGTCATTTATACACTTTTTCGAGGTCATTTAACCCCCTAAATCATGCATTTACGCCCAAAATAGGTACTTAATCATTTCTTTTCAAGTATATAGCATTTAGAAGACATTTGGAGGAAATACACGTGACTTGGGCTCATTTGGAGAAGAAACGGACAAGACTACGGACCTGCATCAAAATGTCTTGAAGATTATGCTTACAGAGCGTGGAGACGGCGTCGCAAGCATAAAGCAGCATACGAAGAACCGGCGTTAGTACATTGGTGATACCATCAGAACATGGACGACCTAAAGGAACTACAGAAGATTCGGTGTCATGAGATTAAGAATACCATTAACGCGCGCGTGAAGTACCAAATTTGTTTTGAACATAACTCCTTCATACGAACTCGGATTAGGACTATTCAACAGCCCACGCGCTCAGAATGAGAAAATCTATAACTTCGCGAAATATGTCATGGTGATGGCATCACATGTTATTGGTGACGCCGCCGTGAAGGTCGGTTTAGGTTTTGCCTATAAATACAACCTCATTATTTCGTTTTTATCAAGCCCCCAACCCTAAGTCTGATTCTAGGGTTTGGTAGGTGTTTTTAAAGCAACTTAGAAGACCTAATTCAATCCATAAACATCTTGTAATGATTTTATTATCATATCTATCTTAATTCATGTCTTCAATTCCTTTTGTTGATTATGATTTCTCTTGCTTGAGTATGTTTGGCTAATTCATCTAGTATTTATTTGGGAATGCATGAACCTTGTCATTATTTGATTAGATCTTGTTGTTTATGATAGATTCAATGAGTCTAATTGATTATAGTTTATAATTCTTGTTTCCTATTGCTTCTTGTTGATGGATGTGCTCGTTAGGCTCTAGAAAACCAGCTTTTGTCTGTATCGCTGTTGACATGTCTAGGAAAACGCGAGTGTATAGAAAGGATACCATCATGTAACAGTCTTTATATGACCTTGCCCCATAATATGGTTGATCCATTCTTAATATATTTCACATGAATTTAATATACTCTTAGGAGACTTGTAATAGTCTTTATACTACCTTACTTGCGCGTTGCCCTAATAGAATATTAAATAGACGACGGGTTCGTGTAATCCGTTCATGACCTAGGAAATACTTACACATTACATCTCAAGTGTGACAAATCAATAGGTAGAATTAGATAGCTAGCAAGGAGTAGTGCATCCCAGGTGAATACGCTTCATTGTATAATTGTTATTTAGTTTATTAGTTTAATTAGCTTAAAACCAAAACCTCTCTAAAACCAGAATTTACTTGCTTTCATAAAATATAAAAACACAAAAAGAATCTTTCTTCAACCCCTAGACCTTAGTGAACATTTAATCCGGCCTTTATAGTGCTATTTCCCTAGAGAACAATAACAACCACTGAGTCTTGCCTATACTAGACTACAAGGATTATGTACACAGCATAGGGAGTTGTAAAACTTCTTGTTAATGTCCTATGACTACCGCATCAAGTTTTTGGCGCCGATGCCGGGGAATAGCGTAGGTTTTGGATTCTATCTAGCCTAGGTTTACTCACAAGATTCCTATCAAGTGAGATTTAATTCCTTGTCAAGTATCTTTCTTTTAGTCTATCTCTTCTTTGTGTAGTTGTTCGTAAATATGTCATTCGTCACCATGGCGGATGAAATCACACTTGATTCATTAACGGAAGATCAATTTGAGTGCTACATAGAATATTACCATGAAAGTTATCCGAAATATTTTAAAAGCGACTTAGAGAATCTTGATGAAATATATAAAATGATGAATGGTGGAGTAGAATATCCTCGCACACAAAATGCCTCACCTAGTAAAATTAAAGAACTATATGAGCCTTCATCTAGGATGTATTCATATGAACAACCTTCGTGTTTAGGATCAACTTTTGTTTGTGAGACCCTTAGGAAAAGTGACCAATTGCATCAAACTTTTGAGAAGAACTCCATAACAATGACCCGTAAGTTAGATGAAATGATAGAATTGCCTAAGTCACAAACTAAGAGAACATATAAGAAGGATTTAGAGTATAAGATAGTTATGGTTAAAATGCCTAAGTGCATGGCATGGTTAGATGATGAGCCCATATGTGATCTAGATATGATGGCGGATAAGATGGGTAATCCGAGCTTACAATGCACCCCACAAGTCCTCCCATCAATTGAGTTATACACACCGCCCGTGACTCACCCGGAAGAAGTAAAAGAGACTATAGGAACCCCATGGAGGTAGAACCTTTGGACCACATGAAACTAGAGGAGCTAGGCTTAAATATTAATACTCATGACCCCTTTCTTAGTTCTAAGGGATTTCCTAGTTTTGATGAACCGGAGCCTCAACTTTTACCTAATTTTTCATCCTTAGATGTAAATCTAGGAGACAAAAGAGGAACTAACCCACCCATCAACCCATATAGTCCGGGTAATTTTAGGATGAAGGTAGTAAAACCCTTGACCATTCACACACCGCCTTCACCTCACGTGGCATACCTCTATTGAAATGGTGTGTATCGTTACTATCACCTGCACTTGACCTTAAGTGTAGGGGAGACCCACCTTTTACGCGTCAAATAAGCATAGAGTCAGGCTCGTGACTCAAACAAAAACAAAGCTTTTTGGGAGGCAACCCAATATTTTAAATTAATGCATTTAGGAATGTCGTGTGTCTTGTATGTTTGTTTTGAGTCATATGATTATGTTAACTGTTTTTCATGGTTTATTCAGTAATTCATACAGGAAATAACTCATAAGATTGCGTACAAGAAACTTTTCATCAAAAACAAAGACTGAATTTTCTCAGAGTGTGGAGACGGCGTCACGATTTGCACGTGACACCGTCAGCTCATCCGTTGTGACGAGGTCAGGATTTTCCTGACGGTGTCATGAGCCCAGGTACAGAAAATTCGAAACTTTTAAGTATTTTTGAAAATATAACTTGTGTAATATTTCAAAATTGTAATTCTTTTATAAACCTGCATAAAACCACGATTACGTTAACACATTCATCCTATCTTTATTGCTTTCGTAGAGTCTAAACGTAGTTAATAAGGTTGTATTTATCATTTACCCATGGATTTTACGCTTGGTGTAGTTGTCTTTGTCTTTGATTACAGGTTGTATTTGACGAGAAGAAGCGTGGAAGATCTTAGGATGTTTTCATTAGACGATTCTTGGAGGATGATTTAACCAGTTATCGCATGTTTCTTCTCCATTATTAAGCAAACCAGGAGAGTATTAGTTTCTTTTACTTGTTTTCTTTTCCCTTTATTCGTTCTTACGAGTACTTCTATCGAATATTGGGGACAATGTTCAACTTAAGTGTAGGGGGAAAATAAGCCTAAGAAACTTTTCCTTCATTTTCCATTTGCTTGTTCCTTAAAATGATAGGTAATATATCGAAACATAGCATAAAAGGTAATTTTGACCCGAATTTAAAAAATTTTATGACACATACCGACGAAAACCGAGTATTAATAACGTCTCATGGATAGGAATGTGTATGACTAGCACAAAAACCCTCAGAATTCCACACCAAAAACAGATCTATAGGAATTCGGATATCTATTATTGATACCCAAGATAGTTTATACCTTTAGCTTTCTCGAGTTAAGGAGTGAGCAATCATGTATATATCTATTCTGTCGTTACGGATGTGTATATGTGGTTTTGTCGCCTTATCTGGAGCATTGAGATCGGTTTAAATTATATGATTGTACCGATAGTATATTAAATTCTATAACTTGTTATTGTGATGCATCTCGAGACCGCATAGTAAGTATTAGGATTTGCTAGATAAGAGGCAATAGGATTAACCCATGTTTTAAACCTGTAATTGTTGTGATGGTCACACCGATCATGTAACTATCCCACACCCTTGCCATGAACTTATTTTTAGTGCAGGATATCCCTAGTACAACCATCTGAAGAGCATTATCACCCTTAAACCAATCGTTAAACCAATCGTTACAACCTTAAACCAATCGTTACAACCGAATCGCCTTAGCCTACCTTGTATGTACTCGCTTTTAATGCATTACTGTTTTGACCCAAGTTAATTATTGAGTACACGGTTGCTAAGTCCTTATCCTTGTAAATATAGTTTTGGGACGATTAGGATTCATGGTAGTATTTATTTCGCGGAAGAATAGGGAAGAAAAGTTAAGTCAATACCCCCATATATTTGTTAGATGATCTCCATGTTATTTTGATCCACCTCAAATCGGGTCATTAGTTAGATTGAAAATATCGAGTATGTAAAAGCTCAAGTGTAGGGATACGTGTTATAAATACCATGTTATGATGTATTATGTTTGAAAAAAAAGATAAAAAAGAAAAAGAAAGAGATTGATGTATAGTTATGTAGAGTTTATATATCTACACCCGAGTCTTGGCTTAACAATTAAACCATCGTGTATTCGTATAAATAATTAGCTAACCCTTCCACTCCAAATTCATCCAAAGCCACCCAAATGTATCCCATCTGTTTCTGTTTCCATTACATGTTATCTTACACCTACACCCCACAACCCTTTAAAAAGACCTCTTAGATAGTAATGAATAATGCTTGCACCTAGCGATGGAGGTTTGATCCTTTACTAAGCCTATGGTAATTTATATGCTATAACAGGTAATGAGTGTTGATTTTTTGTTTCCCCATTATGTTATAATTTATTTTACACCCGAGAGAAAGATAGAATCCCAAACACTTATGTGAGGTGCTAGTGTATGATTTCCGTGCTTTTAATTACGAGGTCTAGAGGCTTGTGTTGTAAAAAACTTTTAATTATGTTATAATTTATTATACACCCGAGAGAAAGAGAAGATCCCAAACACTTATGAGAGGTGCTAGTATATACTTTCTATGCTTTTTATTACAAGGTCTAGAAGGTTGTGTTGTAAAATACTTTTAAAGAGTAGGTTAAATGACCCTCATATTGTTATTGTCTAGGTAGAAAAGCCCATTTGCTTGAGGACAAGCAAATTCTAAGTGTAGGGGTATTTGATTAGATGTCATTTTATACATATTTCGGGGTCATTAACCTTCTTAAAATCATGCAATATGTCCAGATTTTATATGCTTATCGTTTTGTTTTTAGGTTTTTAGCACTTGGATGGCATTTGGAGGAAATACACGTGACTTGGGCTCATTTGGAGAAGAAACGAACAAGACTACGACTCTACACCAAGAACCATGAAGAATTATTCACTCAGAGCCTAGAGACGGCGTCGCAACCAAAAAGCGACGGTGTCATGACATTCATGGTGACGGCGTCAGAGATTCAGTGACGGCGTCAGGACGTGGCCAAGTTAAAGTGGATCTAGAACCATTTACGTGGCGACGGCGTCAGGAGTACAAATCGACGCCGTCGTAGTGATATATCTATATATACAAAACCGATTTTAGGGTTTTAAGTGTGTAACTTTGTATAACTTTAGGGAGATGAACCCTAGCCTTTGTTACAGCTTCATAGGTCATTTTTAGGGCCTTAAAACCCTTTTGTACTACCTTGGATCCATGTTTTAATTCAAGTAAGGCTATTTGTCATTCATCATTCAATATGTCTATGTGTTGTGTGATTGATTTATCTTCTTGCTTTCATTATAACATGCGAGGCTAAACCCTCCTTTGTATTTGATTATGATTACATGAAATTTGAATTATAGATCCTATTACTGTTGCTTCTTTTTTATGAATGTGCACATTAGGCTTTAGAAAACTAGCTTTTGTCTATATCGCTGTAGACACGTCTAGGGAAACGCGAATGCGTAGAAAGGATACCATCGGGTAACAGTCTTCATACTACCTTACCCCCTTTATATGGTTAATCCCTCTTAAGGTATTTTACACGCATTTAATATACTCTTAGGGGTCTTGTAATAGTCTTCATACTACCTTACTTGTGTGTTGCCCTAACGGAATATTAAATAGACGGCGGGTTCGTGTAATCTGTTCATGACCTAGGAAATACTTACACAGATCATCACAAGTGTGACAAGGCCGCAGGATTAAGTAAATACATCTAATTATCATAAAGTTATCACTAGTAGAATATATATTAGTTTAATTAATAGTTAAACAAACCAACCTCTTAAACCATTGATTTACTTGCTTTCTTATAAACATAAAAACCCAAAAATAATCTTCTCTCAACCCCTAGAATTCTTTTAGACCGTGATCAAGCCTTCCCAACCTATTCCCCTAGAGAACGATAACAACCCCCGAGTCTTGCCTATACTACTACTACAACGGTTAGGTACTCTGCCTTGGGAGTTGTAAAACTTCGTGTTGAAGTTCTTTACGACAATCGCATCAAAGCGAATGTCGTAGATGATGGGAGTTTGTTTCATCCATAGTTTTTGTTGTCATGTCTTTCCAGCGCTTACTTATTCAGCTTCGGTAGTGGTTATAGTAAGAGCGATTTGCTTCTTCTAGAACCGAGATGTTACACAACATCTCATAAGCGTGCAAATACCGCTACTGCTTTTTCGGTCCACATAATCTCTCGCATAATCAAAGTTGACATATACTACGGTTTCTACGTCGTACTTCTTGGGATATTGTAATCCCAAGTGTGTAGTGCCTTTTATGTATCAGATGATACAATAAACTATTTCAAAATGAGAGGTTCTTGGAAACCTCTTAGAAGCGTGCACAAAGGCATACACTAAAAATGATATCGAGCCTACTTGCCGTATAATAAATTACTTATCATATTTGTATATTTACTATTATCCACCGACTCACATTCTTCATCTTCCGTGAGATTAATACTTGTGGACATAAAAAATTTCCTCTTTGTAAAACAATATGTTGTGGATTATAATCTAGCTACGTGTGCATAGAATTTGTCGTAATTAATTTCTCCTTTTTAATTATAATCCTAGGAAACAAATCTAATTCTTATTTCTAGTTACGATATCATTTAGTCAAGCATATTTCATTTTCAAGTACTTATTTTGATATTACGTTTGATAAATATTACTTGACACATATTTTCACATATTTAACCAACACTTAACACACTAAGTTTTGAATATTCTACGTGCTTGAACAATAAAGAGAGGTTGTACCTTTGCCTATGATATTTCCGCTTGAATTTCTTACGATAATAGCATTGTCTCCATTATATGCTTTGTATGTAGATAATATCTTTTGGTTTCTCATCATGAATTTAGATGTTAGCCTTAAAATATGTCGACTTGTATGGAATTACATTAGTTTACTTAAGGTGTGACACGTAGGGGACTAATAATGTCAAGTTAGGATAGTTATAGTATCACACGCCTATATAACCCCCTCCATACTTCCATGGAGGGGCGAGGATTCATTTGTAACCATCTCACAAAGTGTGTGTTTCTTTCTCTCTCTAGAAACACACACTCTTCCCTTTCTCTCTCTACAATCTAATAAATGGCAACTTATTATTTCTATCCTCCCTGACCTCCGGATTGTGTGTTTTAGGCTAGAATCTTTATGGGTAACAATTGGTATCAGAGCCTAGGAGTGTTTCATGTTGATGGGTTGCTTATTTAGGTGTTGTTCGTAGCTTATTAAAGCTTTTCGTGGCTTATTTATAAGCAAAAACCCTCGGGTTTAAGAGGTTGGTGTTTATTTTCTACAAAAGCTTGAAACTTTCTTCTCTCTAATGTTTCTAGCTCTTTTGTACAAGTGTTTTTTCGTTTCTTTAAGCTTATTTCAAAAGATTTATGGTCTTTTTTAAGCTTTTTACAAAAAAAATAAGTGGAAATTTTTTCGTGTTAAAAACCATAAAGTTTGTGTTTTTATGTTAAGACTTTCCTAGATTTACTTAGTTGTGCAAAAAGAAATCACCAAAAAGTGTCGTATTTTTGTGTTTGAAAATTTGTACTTTTTACACTGGGCGAATTATACGTGTTTTACACTGGGCGAATTATACGTGTTTTACACTGGGCGAAGTATACGTGTTTTACACTGGGCGAATTATACGTGTTTTACAATGGGTGAAGTATACCATTTGCATTGGGTGAATTATACGGTGAAGTATACCATTTGCACTAGGTGAATTATACGGTGAAGTATACCATTTGCACTAGGTGAATTATACGGTGAAGTATACCATTTGCATTGGGTGAATTATATAGTGAAGTATATCATTTGCATTGGGTGAATTATACGACGAAGTATACCATTTGCTTTGGGTGAATTATACCAAATTCGCTTAGGCGAATTATACAAGAGTTTAGGCGAATTATACCATTTTTGGTAAATGCACCGAAATTCCAACCATTTTCAATAATTTCACTCAATTTTATTTTAAGGCCATTTTCACATGTTTCGTCAAGAACCAAACTTAAACACCTTCCACAACACTAAAGCAAACACAACACTTAATGCTAAAACGATCATTAAAGATTCACTTAAACGTAAAATGGATATGAATTTGGATTTGAATGTCAAGTGATCATGAAGTTGATTTGGTATCCCTTATTTGAGATTGAAATGAGTTTCACGAAGGCGTCTACTTATTTCATCATCGAGACTTCCTTCTACTTTCTACCCCTTTTCTTTAAACTCACTCTATCGATTGATGACTTGATTGATCGTATACAATTATGATTGAGACTTGAATTATCTAGTTTTAGTTCCCCCCCCCCCCCCCCCCCACCCCCGGGGGGTGGGCCGGGGGGTGGTTGAACAACCTTTGGGGGGGGGGGGGGGGCTCCGGGTGTTGGTTGAAGACCTGGTTAACTATCACTTAAAGGAGTTACATTGTAGTACTCAGTGTCACACACAGATGTTGATGTGGATAATTTAAAGAGGTTTTGTACTTCTTATACTTTTGATGGCGGGTATAGGGTACTTAGAGGCTTTCTTCTACATCGTTCTTCAATCCACAATAGTGCAAGCTTAAGTAACAAATTTAGGGGATTTTACTTCAATTTCAAGTTAGGTATATTTGGTTTACTTCACCAAGTGGTCACAGCAATAGCTGACAGAATACGAGGTTGGTAAGTTAGCCAGAGAGTCTAAGGTTGAGATGTAATCAACAGTTCTCACGAGATTTTTGAAGCTACAGAACGTCAATGATACTTCACAGTCTGAGTAAAATCTTTCAAAGTTCTTCAATGTCATTCATAACTTTTCAAGATGTTTGCTTAAGACAAGAACTTCTCGAGTATATGAGCGTATACGTCAATGATGCTTCTGAGAGTTTGAAAAAGTAATAATTTTTCAAAAATTGATAAATTAGTATGAGCAAACATTAGTTTACTTAGTTGTTATTGGGTAACATTAGAGCATTAATAATCTTCAATATGTTTGTCGGGTTCCAAAATTTATTCCAAAGCATATCTATTATAGTGATTCAAACATTTGGTCCCCAATATCTCATGGGTCAGAGATTGTTAGTGCCATACATCCTTTGCATTTGGTTTGGATGTAGATAAGGTGGGCAAATTTCCCAAGGAGTATAATTTTGTTGTTGAGGATTATTCCATATTGTGGGATACATATTAGGGTAATTTTGTCTATTTTGATTTCTCCTAGGTTGTGGTGTTTTAGGTTTAGAACGAGAATTATTATGTATTTTTGGTGGTGGAGTTTTTGACCTTACTTCGGGTTTGGAAAATCCAACTCCGGGTTTTAAAGATGATTTATAAAAACTTTTTACTTCATCGTCACTTGCAACATGAACTTTCATATTGTTTACAAATATATATTTGGGTTTTGGACTTGAATTTAATTCGATGGATTTTTCTTTAATAGGTTTGGGTTCAAGTTCTTGTGATTTTACAAAATTAATATGTTTAGTCCCACTCGTTGACGCTTCGACCGAATTAAATCCTAGACCCGATTTGTCTCCGGATGGTTTTTGAAACTTAACATTTTCTTAAGAGAATGAGTGCTTTTATTAAATTGATTGAGCTAGATTATTTCCTCTTTAAGTTTCTCATTTTCATTCTTAAGGTTTTGACATGTTTTACATTCTACATTATTTTTTTATTTTTCTCTAATCTAGACAATTTTTCTTTTAATTTGAGTAATTCATCTTCTAGCCGACTTTTAGTGGTGTTAGTGACTTATTTCTAAGATTATTTTTAATCCATTTTGAATAAGCGATGATATGCATATCTAATTTTGAGTATCTATTTGACGATAAATTATCATTTAAATTCAGTTTCAGAAAGTACCTCATTAGACACTTGAGCTACAAGACAAGTTTCGTCTTTAGTCTTTTCTCTTGCATCTTCACCGCTATCGCTCCATGTTCCTCCAACAAAATCCCTTTGGTTTTTGCTTCTTGGTGACTTTGGGCATTTTGTATCTGCGCATCTAAAATATTTTCTTTCACTTTTACCATTTTTGTCATCATTACTTCTTTGGAATGGCTTTCTTTCGTCACGTGGTTGTTTACAAAACTCTTTTTTTTTTTTTTTTTTTTTATTATTTTTTTTTTTTTTTTTTTTTTTTCTGTCTTTTGAAAAACTTCTTGAAGTCTCCCACGGCCATAACATACTCTTCGTCTTTACTGTCGGAGGTCGAACTTTCTTCGTCACTAGATTTCTTTTTAGCCTTCAAAGCGAGAGATCTACTTTGTTCTCTTTTAACTTTGACCATTTTGGAATCTTTCTTTATTATCACTTCATATACTTTCAAGTTACTGATAAGTTCGTCAAGTGATAGTGATGTCAAATCCTTTGACTCTTCAATAGCCGTGACTTTTACGCGCCATTTAGGATGATGTGCCCTAAGAAATTTCCTAACATAGTTCTTGCTAGAAAAACCTTCATCAAGTGCTTTTAGACTAGTAATGAGTGTAGCGTTAATCTACACTCCGTGCCGCAACTTGCTCAATTACCTGAGATAAACATGCTAAAAAGTCAACACAAAGGTTGAGTGAAATTCACAGGTTTGATAAATAGTTTGAATACAAGTCATAGTGTAATAATTGTTTAAACATAATTATTATGTAAAATGATATTTTTACTATACACCCGTTATTAGTAATAATTGCAACGAATACAATTATCATAGTAACAATGTATTATCCCGTTATTGCCTTATTTGGTCTGTTTGATCTTGTCTGGTTAGTATAGTCTGGTCTAAGCTCATGCACACAAACTGACTAGTGTATATATATACCCAAAATGATGTGATATATATATATAGAGATAATGGCCCTCGGTGTAGGTAATTGCCATATACCTATGAAATTCAAATATAGTGTGTTTGGTTACCTATCCGGCTAACACAAACAGGATTCGTCAATCCCGATAGATCTATCCACAATATTTGCGTTCACCCGTAAGTGATTAATGGTCCATGATAATGAGGGACTTTTGGCATAATGTAACTTAGACAGTAGCTGTAATAGTGTATCAGGATAGCATATAACTTGTAAAAACACTTGTATTCCTGGTTTAAGCATGTATAAGTCTTTGAAAAGTAATCACATTGTTATAAGATAAACGAGTATGTAAAAGAGTTTGTAACAAGCATGTATCCCCCTCGCGGGTTTATAAAACATGTAAATAAGTAAAGGCAAGGTTATGAATTTCACCTGATAGGTAGATGTAGTAATTATTCTGAAATGAAAGCTGACGACCTTATCATAATCTTAACCAGGGAATGTTGATATAATAAAATGATAGTAAACAGCCACGTCACGCAACCTAAGTAAATATGTTGAGTCTTAGGAAGATTGTACTCTAGAACTTTAGTTTTAAGAGTTATGAGTTTGATTGAAGAGTTTGGAATTATTGTATCACCGTTCGGGCCATCATAATTCAGAAGTCATTCAGTAAACGTTTGAGGAGCTAGGGCACTTTAAATCGTAAACCCAACAACTCAGTCAGAACGTAATACCAAGATGAAACCTCTTAATATGAAGCTCCCTAGTATTGTGATACGATATCATCGGTTTTAAGCGTTTTAATCCATATCTGGAAAAGTTAAGCACGAGAAGCGTTAATTAAAGTTACGTCAGGTGATGTTTTGAATATGATTTTACACTTTTTCAAAATGTTACATTTTAGACCCTGGGGTTTGGAAAATTGCAATTAGGCCCTTAGAGTTTGCATTTTTACGACTTTGGTCCTTCAACTTTGAAAGATATACCAAGTAAACCTTGTACTTTGAAAAGTGACATAATAGACCCCTATAGTTATAACTTTGATAAAATGACACTTTTAGTCCTTTTAGTTATAAGTTTCCAAAAGTTATGATATATACCCCTTGCATGGATTATAATTACAAAACATGTCCAAATTGCCATGCAAGCTTAGTTTAACATTTCAATAGACATTTATAAGTTATAATAAACTAAAATATGAAGTTTTAACACAACACAAGTTTAAAATAACGATTCGTTAAGCTAGGAAGCAAAACGGGTCAAATTAGGGTTTCAAAACGTAAACACGCGGGTTTTAAGTTCAAATTCCTTCATTAATCAATAAAGTGGTTATTTTAACATTAGTTAAGTATGCTAGGATAGATTATAACAATATTTAATCATTATAACATTTAGTTTTAAGAAAAACGCGAAATTAGGGTTTCGGGTGTACGGTTTTGGATCAAAATGGAAAATGAGCATGAATTGAGTTATGAAACTTTAACAAGAGTATATTTAGGATCATATGAACATTATAAGGGTGTAGTAGCAGAAGTAGAACATTCAAAACCTGGGTTTGAGCTTCAATGATCAAAAATGGTGGAAATGGGTCGTTTCGGGTAGTATTTCCACTCGTACGCCTTGTATCTTTACTCCGGGGCTTCAATTCTTCAGGGCTTCGCTTCTTGAACTTCTTTAATGATCCTAGGATCATAAGGGAGCAAAGGATTGCTGCCTATAAGGGTTATAGAGGAGGAGGTGTGGTGCAAGTTGAAATGAACACATAAGGCTCCTATTTATACCCATTTGAGACCAAGGAGAGTAAGCAAAGCTTAGGATCTGTTCTTGACATGTGTTGTAGCTAGTAAGTGATGTGTAGAGGCTAGAAATCAGATGTGGGAGGTCTAGGAGATAGCTTGAATGTGTTGGATGGTGTTGTATGGTGTCGCGGCTGTTTGTTGTGTAAAAAGGAAGGATGTGGCTTGATTTGGTGCTAGAGAAGGCAAGATATTTCTTGTAGCAGCTTCATAAGCAACTTAGGATAGCATGTGCATGATTTATTTTGCAAAGAAAGGGTCTAAAATAGGTAAGAATTGCAAGAAAGGGGTCGCGGGTCTGTTTTGGCATTATAGGGTTCGAACTCAGTTCTTGGGCTTATATTTCGTGAGCATTAATCAAGTAATGGTTTGAACATGATCTCATGGTTTGTAATATGAAGTATTAATGAAATTTTGTAAGTGGTTTGGGTTAAAACGGGTTGAAAATGATTAAATAAGGTCGCGGGTTCACTTTAGGTTCGATTAGGGTTTCTTGGCTTTTCTTGGCTTATAATTCGTGTATGATTGATCAAGAATGATATAATACTGATATTGGACATTGTATAAAGGTTTACTAATGAAATTTGATTGGTGGTTTAAGCTAAAATGGGTCGAAATGGAAAGTGTAAGCCGTGGGTTGGATTAGGGCTCGTAATGGGTACATTAGGGTTTCTTAAGCTTCAATCTTTTATACATTGCCAAGATAATGATAGATAATGATTTGTAAACTCATATTAGGAGTTTACAATGGCTCTTGGTTAATTGTTCGGGATTAGAATGGTTAGAAACGAGTAAACGGGTCAAATGAACCAATTAGGTACATTTAGGGTTTCTCGGATATGTTTTACGTACAAATGAGGTAAGATGATAAAGTAATGATGAAATAAGGATTGAATAGGATTTATATGATTGTAAAATAAGTTATTACAACTTATTTGAGTATTGGTTGAGGTTTAAAATGGATAAAAATGAAGAAACGGGTCATGGTTTAGAAACTAGTTCGGTTTTAAGGTTTAGGGTTTTGAATTTGGGTTTTGAGTATAAAAACATGTGTAAGATCTTATGAGTAGAATAATTAGGGTTTATACATTGTATATTGAGTGTAGTAGCTTGTATGAAAGTGGTAATGATGAAACTAGAATGAAAACAGAGGTAAAACGGCTATTTTAGAGATCATGCTTAATGACTTGTACATTGTGCTTTTAAAGACTTGTACTTTGACTTTGAGGGAGTTTATATTTTAAATGAGATGTTATATTACTTGTACATATGCTTTAGTAGCTTGTGTATTCACTTTAGATATTTACCTTTTATGAAATTAGGGTTTAGAGGTATACGATAACGGTTTAAAGCCCGTTTAGATATAACGTTGCGAATGGTACATTATAGGAATAATGTACTTTGTAAAAAGAATATGATGATATTGACTTGACATTTATGAAGACAGGATTGCCATAGATAGGTTGCGTGAGCTCGTCTACTTTAGTTATGTAAGTTACATGACATACTGAGATATTGACAATGCAAGTAATGTAATAAAGCGAAAAATTTCCCCGTACAATTGTGATAATAGTAAAATAGTTTGATTTTTCATTGATTAAAAATTCTGGGTTGTTATAGTCTCTACCCCTTAAAGAAATCTCGTCCCGAGATTTAATTGAAAGTTATAGTGGTATTGTTTAGAGATAGGTACTGGGTATGAATTTAGATTAATCAAGGTCACAAGTTCACGTGTGTGATGCATTTATAATTATGTTGCGCACCATAAATATAATGACCTCTTTTCACACGTTTACTTATTTTCAATATCACACCTCTTGATGATAGCCAATAGAATTTCTCCAAATTCTGATAAAACTTGGGTGGATGAATATTTCGATTTATGAAACCTGTGGGTTATGGGCCTACCATGCTTCTGCTGCGCCACTCTGATCGTAAAGAATCGTTATTCATTAACCTTTAAAAGTCAACATCAAATAAGAATGCTATCACAAGTCTTTGTCAAAATTTTCATACCTAGTGGTATTGAAATCATTTGACTTTGCATAGATTCTTGTGTGTTTCCTTGTTATTACGTTGCAGATATACAGAGAATTTTAGATACGAAGATTATGGAATGGTAATTGTTAAGGATGTTTATGAATTTGCTAAGAGAGTTTGCTAATCACGTGAGATACAGAATTTTGAAATGTAACTAAGGTGAATGGTATGATGATAATGAAGATATGTGATTATGATTAAGGATTGTTTATACTAACGGATTGAAAGAAACTTTTTGTACGGTATGTTATTACTTAAGGACTATTATTTTTTATTGTCACTTACAAAAAGAAGCGCCCAACTTCTTGTAACTGAGAATTTATAAACTCATAGTTCGGAGATTTAAAATTTCCTTATTCAAATGAAGAAGCGTCCTAATTCATTTCAATAAGATGATCATAAATCGTCTTACCTAAGCATAGAATCATGATATGGTAATGTGTAGAAAATGATATGATCATAAATGGTTAGACAATATTGAGATGTTGATTGTACTGACGCCCATATAATCGAGGATGAAAATTTATGTTGCAAAGGTATGAGGAGAGTATGATAGAATTGACGAGTTTTGATACCACCAGATAACAAGATGTAACGGAATTATCACCTTATTATTTCATGGATAACTTTACATACGAACTTTACATATGAAAAAGAGTTGATACTTATGCTAAGTATCTTGTAGTAGGATAAAAGTAACAAATGACAAGGATTGTAGCTTGATGATTAGGGTTTTTAGATTGAAGAAGATTATGATGAGAGTTGAATATCCTCGAGAGTTGTTTCTAGGGTAAAAATCCTAAAGTGAACAAAAGCAAGCTCATCTCTAAGTATGCTTTCCTGTGGCCCTGTTATTTGCTTTTGAGCACTGATTCGCATAATGTCCTTTCTTTCCACAGGCATTACAAGTTATGGATACCGTTTGTAGATTGTTTCTAGTGGTTTTGTTTCTGCAGTTCTTGGTCAGATGACCTACTCTGTTGCAAGTCCGGCACTTGACAGTACAAGGACCTATGTGATGTAGGGTGCATCTTTCACACAAAGGACGGTTTCCAGTATATCCGTTGGTGGCAGTATAAATCTTGAAGGTTTCTTGTCTTCTATTCTGCTGTCGGTGGTAATCATTGTTACGGTTGTTATTGTTGTAGTTATTCTGATAGTTGTTGTTTTTTTTTTTTTTTTTTTTTTTATTGTTGTTGTCGATGTTTCCTTATCTAAAGTTTTTTGTTTGTTATTATTGGTTTCTTGCAGGAATCGCTTTATTATCTGGATCCATTAATTTGGATTGTTGATGGATTCCTCCATGTTTGAGGCTTCGAGGCAGTACGTTTTTCAATGCTTTGCGGTGTCCCCGAGAAAGCTTCCATAAGTTTCTCAGAATTCGGCACCATGTTTGGACAGAAGGGATTTTGTTAAATCTTGGAATCTTCTAATATTAGTTTGAGATCACTTCCTTTTACAGTTTGACATAAAATTCAATCTTCCATTTTCGTGATCCTCAGTTCGAGGACAATACTTGTTTGTCAGAAGCCTTTTAAACTCAGTACAGTTGATTTGATTAGCTTGCTCTATTTCATGGCTGGGCATGGGCATTACCGCACCAGGACAACATCATTAGTTAAGTCCACTAGCAAAATGTTACTCTGTCTTCCTTCGGCACAATTGCTAGAGAAAATTCTGACTCGGTTACGTTCATACCAACGGATGAGGTCATCAGCTCCTTCTGTACCATTGATGTAGGAGGTGACAGTTTTTGATTCTTTGTAGTTTCCTCTTTTGATAAGGAATTTCTCTGGTTCAGTGTCTATTGGAATGTCGGAATTTGCCTGGCAGCAGCTTTTGCTTTCAGGCTGAGGAGATGCCATCATTAATCCGTTGCCGGATGGCATCCAAAGTATGACAGTGTTCAGATGTTTGAGTCCTCTTTGGGAGGCATTTCTATCAACAAAAGATGTTAGTTGGATGAATGATATCCAAGTTGTGAAAAGTAATAAAGAGAATGTATTGCTTAAAAATTCTTAAAGGAAAATGATTATTTTTGAATTTTTAAGCACTTAGAGGTTATGATAAGACGTAATTAATGACGAAATGGTGGAAAATGAATAATGAAAGAGAGATAAGTCGGATAATTAGGTATGAAAACGGGATTCGCCGTTATAAATAATCTTGCTTTTCACTGTACATAGTCAAGATTTGACAAGCGTTTTTATTTATACCACACATCCCGTGGCTTAGGATAAAGCTATAACTAGTCTAAGAGTTTGTTGATTCTGAGTTGGTAGATGACATCCTAAAGATCTTCCTGATTTGTTTGGTGACGAGCTTGGATTTTCTCAATGATTCGTTCAAGATTGGAAATTCTGTAGTGAGCAAAGGCAATCTTATCCTTTTGCCCTAACCGCTTCTTTTGAAGTTTGACAATCTGAATACGGATTTCCTTGAGTTCAGTCTTCAGTTCGTTACCATTTATACGTCCTTCTTCCATTCTCTCAATGCGGTGAAGATAGAGTTCATCTAAATAATTCAAGATATCTTCGACTTGTTTCTCATGATGTTTCAGATACATCTTATCTGAACATTTTCCTATTTCAAATACTTGAGGAGGGATAGAAGTATAAACTAAGGAAGACGGTGATACCAAATTACAAGTTTGATTCCGAGATGAATTAAATAACGTAGTTGAGGAAGAATATGGAGAATGGATTTGCTTCCTAGGTAGTAATAGTTCTTCAGGAATAAAGAAATATCGAGGATTAAATAGTAATGATGGTGTGGTATTACCGGAGAAGGTTATAAATAGTGGTGGAGTATAGGATCTGGTGATGAAATAGGGCATTTGAGCTTAAAATGCTTGTAACGTCTTTAACTCAGGATATTGTCGAAAGGAAAGAATACTGATGATTATATTATCTTATAGAGTTCTTGAAGAGTTAAAAGATTGCTTTCGATGAAGATAGAAATTAATCCGATGAGACTAGTATAGTTTAAGAATATTTCATAGGGAAAAGCATCCTCAATATCTAGTAAAGTGGTTGTGGAGAAGACATCGTTTATGACAACCTTGTTTGTATAAAATAAACTAAGTTATTATATGTATAGTATAATAGATTATGTATTTTTACATACTTGTTCCGGAATGTAGTGGTCACGGAGGATTTGATAGCTGACAAAATAAAATGTGGTTTTAGTTATGGTTTTGAACTTGTTCTCTATAACCTTGGCGCATGATACAATCTGTCACACACCATTTTTACAATATAGCGCGGAAGATAATCTGGGATTACTTCATGGATACAACAATCAAAAATCATAGAAAACAACTTTTAAAAGAGTCGTTGTTGCGAAAAATTTTTTAAAACTTATCATCTTTATATCGGAGTTTTATAAATGTAGGTCCAAAATTAAAACATCAGTTGTAATGATAACAGTTCAACTATCTTTGAGTCAATGCCACTCTGTGCCGCAATAGCTCAATTACCTGAGATAAACATTTGCTAAAAATTCAAATAAAGGTTGAAGTGAAATTCACAGGTTTGATAAACTGTTTGAATACAAGTCATAGTGTAATAATTGTTTAACTAATTATTATGTAAATGATTTAGTATTATACACCGTGTTGTAATAATGGAAACGATACATTATCATAGTAACAATGTATTTTCCCGTTATTGCTTATTTTTGTCTGTTTGATATTGTCGGGTATAGTAAGTCTGTCTAGCTCATTGGCAACAACTGGATAGTGTATTTTATATATACCACACAAATGATGTGATATATATAGAGAGAAATGGCCTCGTGTAGGTAATCTTTATAACCTATGAATTCACATATAGTGTGTTTTGGGTTTTTTAAATATGCGTGCTAACACAACAGGATTCGTCAATCCCGATAGATTATCCACTATATTTGATTCACCAAAAGTAATAAAAAAAAAACCAAACTGATTATGGACCATGATAATGAGGGACTTTTTGGCATAATAGTACTTAGACAGTAGTTATAGTGTATCATGGATAAGCATTATAACTTGTAATAAACACTTGTTATTTCTGGTTTAAGCATGTATAAGTCTTTGAACGGTCCCCCCCCCAGTTAATCACATTGTTCTAAGATAAATGAGTATGGTAAAAGAGTTTGTATCAGAATGTATCCCCTCGGGGTTTATAAATACATGTAAATAGTAAAGCGAGGTTATGATTTTCACCTGATAGGTAGATGTAGTAATTAGTCTGAAATGAAGTGATGACTTATCACAATCTTAACCGGGGAATGTTGATATAATAAAATGATAGTAAACAGCCACGTCACACAACCTGAGTAAATATGTTGAGTCTTAGGAAGATTATACTCTAGAACTTTAGTTTTAAGAGTTATGAGTTTGATTGAAGAGTTTGGAATTATTGTATCACCGTTCGGGCCATCATAATTCAGAAGTCATTCAGTAAACGTTTGAGGAGCTAGGGCACTTTAAATCGTAAACCCAACAACTCAGTCAGAACGTAATACCAAGATGAAACCTCTTAATATGAAGCTCCCTAGTATTGTGGTACAATATAGCTTCCGGATGATCGGTTTTAAGCGTTTTATTCAATATCTGGAAATGTTAAGCACGTCAAGCGTTAATTAAAGTTATGTCTGGTAATGTTTTGAATGTGTTTTTATACTTTTTCAAAATGTTACATTTTAGACCCTAGGGTTTGGAAAATTGCAAGTAGACCCCTAGGGTTTGCATTTTTACGACTTTGGTCCTTCAACTTTGAAAGATATACCAAGTAAACCTTGGACTTTGAAAAGTGACATAATAGACCCCTATAGTTATAACTTTGATAAAATGACACTTTTAGTCCTTTTAGTTATAAGTTTCCGAAAGTTACGATATATACCCCTTGCATGGATTATAATTACAAAACATGTCCAAATTGCCATGCAAGCTTAGTTTAACATTACAATAGACATTTATAAGTTATAATAAACTAAAATATGAAGTTTTAACGCAACACAAGTTTAAAATAATGATTCGTTAAGCTAGGAAGCAAAACGGGTCAAATTAGGGTTTCAAAACGTAAACGCGCGGGTTTTAAGTTCAAATTCCTTCATTAATCAATAAAGTGGTTATTTTAACATTAGTTAAGAATGCTAGGATAGATTATAACAATATTTAACCATTATAACATTTAGTTTTAAGAAAAACACGAAATTAGGGTTTCGGGTGTACGGTTTTGGATCAAAATGGAAAATGAGCATGAATTGAGTTATGAAACTTTAACAAGAGTATATTTAGGATCATATGAACATTATAAGGGTGTAGTAGCAGAAGTAGAACATTCAAAACCTGGGTTTGAGCTTCAATGATCAACAATGGTGGAAATGGGTCATTTCGGGTAGTATTTCCACTCCTACGCCTTGTATCTTCACTCCGGGGCTTCAATTCTTCAGGGCTTCACTTCTTGAACTTCTTTAATGATCCTAGGATCATAAGGGAGCAAAGGATTGCTTCCTATAAGGGTTATAGAGGAGGAGGTGTGGTGCAAGTTGAAATGAACACATAAGGCTCCTATTTATACCCATTTGAGACCAAGGAGAGTAAGCAAAGCTTAGGATCTGTTCTTGACATGTGTTGTAGCTAGTAAGTGATGTGTAGAGGCTAGAAATCAGATGTGGGAGGTCTAGGAGATAGCTTGAATGTGTTGGATGGTGTTGTATGGTGTCGCGGCTGTTTGTGGTGTAAAAAGGAAGGATGTGGCTTGATTTGGTGCAAGAGAAGGCAAGATATTTCTTGTAGAAGCTGTATAAGCAACTTAGGATAGCATGTGCATGATTTATTTTGCAAATAAAGGGTCTAAAATGGGTAAGAATTGCAAGAAAGGGGCCGCGGGTCTGTTTTGGCATTATAGGGTTCGAACTTAGTTCTTGGGCTTATATTTCGTGAGCATTAATCAAGTAATGGTTTGAACATGATCTCATGGTTTGTAATATGAAGTATTAACGAAAGTTTTCAAGTGGTTTGGGTTAAAACGGGTTGAAAATGAGTAAATAAGGTCGCGGGTTCACTTTAGCTTCGATTAGGGTTTCTTGGCTTATAATTCGTGTATGATTGATCAAGAATGATAGAATACTGATCTTGGACATTGTATAAAGGTTTACTAATGAAATTTGATTGGTGGTTTAAGCTAAAATTTGTCGAAATGGAAAGTGTAAGCTGTGGGTTGGATTAGGGCTCGTAATGGGTACATTAGGGTTTCTTAAGCTTCAATCTTTTGTACATTGCCAAGATAATGATAGATAATGATTTGTAAACTCATAAGATGAGTTTACAATGGCTCTTGGTTGATTGTTCGGGATTAGAATGGTTAGAAACGAGTAAACAGGTCAAATGAACCAATTAGGTACATTTAGGGTTTCTCGGATATGTTTTACGTACAAATGAGGTAAGATGATAAAGTAATGATGAAATAAGGATTGAATAGGATTTATATGATTGTAAAATAAGTTATTACAACTTATTTGAGTATTGGTTGAGGTTTAAAATGGATAAAAATGAAGAAACGGGTCATTGTGTAGTATTTAGCTCGGGTTAGGGTTTCTGACTTTTGAATTAGGGTTTACACATTGTATATTGAGTGTAGTAGCTTGCACACAAGTGGTGGTGAAGAAATTGGAATGAAAACGGAGGTAAAACGGCTATTTTAGATGTCATGCTTAATGACTTGTACATTGTGCTTTTAAGGACTTGTACTTTGACCTGGAGGGATTTTATATTTCAAATGAGATGTTATATTGCTTGTACATATGCTTTAGTATCTTGTGCATTCACTTTAGATGTTAATCCTTCATGGAATTAGGGTTTAGAGATACCCGGTAATGGTTTAAAGCCCGTTTTGATATAACGTTGTGAATAGTACATTATAGGAATAATGTACCTTGTAATAGGAATATGATGATATTGAATTGACATGTTGTGATGTTTGCTTGACATATATGAAGACAGGATTTCCATAGATAGGTTGCGTGAGCTCGTCTACTTTAGTTATGCAAGTTACATGACATACTAAGATATTGACAATGCAAGTAATGTAATAAAGCGAAAAATTTCCCCGTATAATTGTGATTATAGTAAAATGGGTTGATGAAAATTCTTGGGTTGTTATACAAGCATTATTCATTACTGTCTAAGAGGTCTTTTAAAGGGTTGTGGGGTGTAGGTGTAAGATAACATATATAGAAATGGAAATGGATGGGATACATTTAGGTGGCTTTGGGTGAATTTGGAGTGAAAGGGTTAGCTAATTATTTGTATGAATATACGTTGATTTGGTTGCTAAGCTAAGAACTCAGACAAAGATATACAAACTCTACACAACTCTACATCAATCTCTTTTCTTTTTCTTTTATGTTTTTCTTTTTTCTCTCTTTTTTTCGAATATCATAATACATCATTTGGGGCTTATAGATGCACCCCTACACTTGGACTTTTACATACTTTACAAATGAACTATTCTATGACCCAAATTGAGGTGGATCAACATAACATGGAGCTTATTGAGCTCTATTGGGGGTAATAAATTACTTCTTCCCCAATTCTTCATAAGATAAATACTACCATGAACCACAATCGTCCTAAAACTGTATTTACAAGGATAAGGACTTAGCAACCGTGTACTTAATAATTAACTTGGGTTAAAGAACTAATGTACTAAAATCGAGTACATACAAGGTAGGCTAAGGCTATTTGGGTGTAACGATTGGTTTAAGGGTGACAATGCTCTTCATTAATAGTCCGACTTAACCAGAAAATTACGAGAACCGTGAAAAAGGATAGGCTCTGAAGGTTGTACCATCATAACAATTACAGGTTTAAAACATGAGTTAATCCTAGTGCCTCTTTTCAAGAAAATCCTAATACTCACTATGCGGTCTTAGAATGCATCACAAAAACAAGTTATAGAATTTAATATACTACCTGTACACTCATATAATTTAATACCGATACCAATGTTCCAGAAAAGGCGACAAAGACCACACGTACACATTCGTAACGACGAAATAGACACATATGACTGCATTCGAACCTTAACTCGAACAAGCTAAAGGTATAAACTATCTTGGATATCAATAATGGATACCCAAATTCCTAAAGATCTAAAGGCGAACCTCACATTTTTAGGGTGAAATTTTGAGGGTTTTTGTGCTAGTCATATAAATTTCTATCCATGAGATGCTATTAATACTCGGTTTTCGTCGGTATGTGTCATAAAAAATTTAAATTTTGGTCAAAATTACCTTTTTATGCTATGTTTCGATATACTATCATCATTTTAAGGACAAAGCAAGTGGCAAATGAAAGAATAGTTTCTAAGGCTTATTTCCCCTCTATACTTAAGTTGAACATTGTCTCCAATGTTCTATAGAAGTACCTGTAAAAATGAATAAAGGGAAAAGAAAACAAGTAAAAGAAACTAGTACTCCCCTGGTTTGCTCAATAATAGAGAAGAAACATGCAATAACTGGTTAAATCATCATCTAAGAGTCGTCCAATGAAACTTCCTAAGAACTTCCAAGCTTCTTCTCATCAAATATAACCTGTAATCAAAGTGTTAGCCTTAAAATATGTTGACTTATTCATAATTACACTAGTTATCATTAGGCAAGACCCGCAGGGACTATAACTGTTAAGTTAGAATAGTTTCCCTTGTCTTGACCTACATATACCCCCTCTATACTTCCATGAAGAGATGATGATTCGTTTGTAACCATATCATAAAGTGTGTGTGCTCTTATTTCTCTCTCTAGACCCACACATCTTACCTTTCTCTCTCTAAATATAATAAATGGCTAGTTACTTGTTTAATCCTCCTCGACCTCCGGATCTCGTATTTTAGGTTTATATCTTATCATGTACATGTGGTATCTAGAGCCTAGGGGGAATTCGTGTTTGTGGTTTGCTTTATCTATGTTGTTCGTGCTACATAAGCTCATTTTTAAAGCTTATTTGGTTTTATAAGCCCACGGCTTATTGTGGTTTTGGCTATTGGATTGAAATCTCTTCTACTATCTTGTGTTTCTCTCCTATAGCTTATTTGGTTCTTGATAACGCTCAAATCAAGTACGTTTTAGGAGCGTTATTCATACTTTTGTATTAGTTATTTGGTCAGTTACCTATGGTTTAATTACTCGATTATGTTGAAATATGCTTTCTAGTGTACTTGCAGCCAAATACAGAAAAACAAGAAAAGGAGAGACGAACATGCGGAGATTATCTCAAGTACAAAGAATCCCGTGTCAGGATCAAGTGTTGAAGCATCTCAAAGAAGAATAAATCTAATTACTTAACCTGAGATCAAGTTGTAATGAAGATATGGTGAAGTATGAAGGCCCACGGCCAAGCACAACTCGAGCAAGAGCCTTAAACAAAAAATCCAACAAAAAGATCCCACCAGCGACCTCCCAACCACCCAATTGGAGAGTCTGCCGCCCGACAAAAGGCGTGCCACCCGGTAGGAAGCCGTGCCGCCCGGCTCTTGGAGCCTACATTTTTTATTTCACTCTAGAAGAAACCTGAATAACCAAGAAGGATCTAGACCCTCTAAACCGACTTTGGACACCCCTTTAGGAACTGGAACCGACATAAAATAGTAGTATAAATAGGAGACCCCTATGCCTTATTTTAACACACACCTCACTATTCTCCAACCCTAAATCCTAATCCTCAAAGCCACCACTCCTCTCCAAAGCCATCTAAGTCCAAGAAAGTCAGGAAGAAGCTCCAGGAAAGCCAAGAAGGAGGAATCCCTTAGTCGCGGTTTGTCTATTATCTGTTTAATTTCTTTAAGTTTTGGCAATACTTTTGTAAGAAAACTCATTCTTGTTTATGAATGCATTTTTTCTTTAAATAATGTTCTATGTGCTTGAGTTAGATGATGTTTGTGGCTATGAAGATTCGTTATGATAGTGTGCATGTTAATTCAATTTCAAGCTAAGTTTAGGATCTCATTTGTTTTTATGTTCTTAAAGTGGCATAGTATTATCAACCGGATGTTTGTTAGAGAAATATCATAAGCCAAAAGGGATATAATCAATCAATTGTCGCCTTTTTGTCTACGATCGGCTACTTTTTTATTGACCATTTCTTAAGCAGTTTGGTATAACTAGGAACATAATTATCGATGCTAATCGGTTTTGTGAATGAACAGAATAAACTCATAGAGGTTGTCTTAGTCTTGAATTGATTGATTGCGCCTAATGCTTGTATTTTGGTCACTAGGGTTTGACGAAGGCAAAAGTTTAAAACAATATATTGATACCTCCAATTCTTATAATCAACTTGTTAGTCTTTTGCCTCTCATATCAAATCGCATTCTCAACAAATCAACCAAGTACATACTATTTAATATGAATATCTTCTTCATGCTTGCTTGCATTCTCGGACCTTTTATCATCGAACTCTTTATCAAGTCCAGGAAACACCTAAATCCCGCGAATGATCACGGCTTTTCATTCAATATCTTGCTATTACGGTTCGACGTTACTTGCTCGATATATGTGATTAAGAACTTTGGTTATACGAGTTATAAATTAAAACTGACTCGTATCGTAGCATCAAGTTTTGGCGCTGCGTGGGATTAATCGTGTTTTGAGATTATAGATTCGTGATCCCCTTTGTCCTAGGTGGCATCATTTCAAAAAAATATTTCAAAGGATACCCTTGGTGCCGCCCGGCGCAAGCACTTGCTGCAATTCTTTCACAGAACCCTTAGAGCCGCCCGGCGTAGCACTTTGCCGCCCCGGCACAACCCCTCGACGAGCCCTCTGCCGCCCGGCGCAGCACTCTGCCGCGGCGCAGCAGCTTTTGACAAAAATCCACTTTTTATCCAATATTTCTAAATCCTTTTGGGTTTGATCTTATTTGAGTTTTGCCCTTGAATGCCAACACGTTCTGCTGGACAAAACCCAATTACTCCTTATTCTGAACCCGAACGTTTTATCCACCAAACCTTAAGAAAGAAAAAGAAGCAAACCCCGTTCATACCCATTGAAGACCGAGTTCCAAAAACCAAATATCCACCTTTCGAGAATCTTTTTGAAGCCGAAGTAGTCTATAACCCATTTCTTGACCTACCCTTCCCAATGACCGACGACCAACCCATGTGGGGAAACAATCGGGTCGTAGCACCCACTCTCGGGGCCATTATTGTCGCGGTTGACCTTGGAGACAACTTTACCGTCAAAGGACACCATCTTTACATGATCAAAGATCGACAATTCGACAGATGCTCACGGGCCGATCCGCACAAGCACATCGCCGAATTTGTTGAAGTATGTGGAATGTTCTGTTATGGCAACACCAACGCGGATTCTATCAAACTAAAACTTTTTCCATCATCTCTAGTGGGAGAGGCCAAGATTTGGTTCAACGAACTAAGTCCCAGTGTGATAACCACTTAGGAAGAAATGAGACAAGCTTTCGTAAGCCGATTCTTTCCACCCGCTATGTTTGACCGACTCATAGAAGACATTCGAGGTTTCACCCAACAACATCACGAATCACTAGTCGACGCTTGGTTACGTATGAAGGATCTACTTCGTAGTTGTCATGGACATGGTTTAGGACGAGGAACCATAATACAAATCTTTTACCACGGACTAGATGAACTAACCCAAGCTATCCTAGACGCCGGAGGAATCTTCCTCTACAAAACCCCAAATGAAGCACATCAGTTGCTCGAGGATCGAGTTCTTCTCAAACTCGATTGGTAAAAAAAGAACAAAATCAAACCCCTTCGTAAAACCGTTGCCTTCATCAAAAGTGAAGAAAATTCACCATTATTGGAAAAAATGGAAGCCTTAACGACAAGGATTGATTCACAATTCAAAGAGATCCAAGGAGACATGAAAGAAATGAGAGATGGATGCAACAAATGTGGAGGACCCCATCCATCATCGAATTGCGATGATAAACCTATGGGAGGACCCAAAGAGGAGGAAGCAAACTATGCATCCGGAGGATATCGAGGAAATTATTATGGTTGAAATTCTAGCAATTGGCGGGATCGTCAATCTTACCATCGAGATGAAAACCAAAACTCAAACCCTGGTGAGGAAAATCCGCCAATTCTACGTTTATCTGAAAAGAAACCAGACGAATCAGAATTCGAGAAAACCATGAGAGAATTCGTTATAGCACAAAAGATAGCGAATGATTTTGTCAAGAACCAATTCTACAATCTCAAAACCAAAGTCGAACAAGGACAAAAGAATCATCAAGCTGCGATTCAAGACCTTGAAACAAAGTTTGGTAGGATTTCTGATCACCAATCTTCATGACCCAAACCAATCCAAAACCTTCAACATCAAACGAAAGACCTTACCGACCACCGCCTGCTTGAAATGAGCACGTGAATGACGTATTCACACGCAGTGGTAAGACCTATGACCCACCAGCTAACCCAAACACCAAAACTGTCATCTTCCTTGACAATAGTAAAGACGAGGCAGAAGAAGTCAAATAAGAGGCAGAACCTCTACCCAAGAAACCAACTCAGAGCAATACACCGCCACTCAAAGCCTATAAGACAAAAATTCCATATCCCTAATGCTTGAACAAATAAAAAATAGAGGCACAATATGCCAAGTATTTAGACATGATCAAAGAAGTCAAGATCAATGTACCCCTCGTTGACGTCCTGGCAGGCATGCCTATTTATGGCAAGTTTTTGAAAGATCTTGTAAGCAACAAAAGTAAGATGGAGCAAATCTCTGCTGCCTTCTTAACTGAGGAATGCTCAGCAATTCTTCAAAACAAGATCCCACCAAAGCTTGGAGACCCGGAAGTTTTCTAATCCCTTGCAAACTTGCAAACTTAGTTAAATATCTCGCTTTGGTCGATCTTGGCGCAAGTATTAATCTGATGCCGTATTCACTATACGCTGCACTTTCTGGAACAACTCTGAAACCCACAAGGATGAGTATTAGCCTAGCAAATCATACTTACCAGTACCCTATGGGAGTTGTTGAGAATATGCTCATTCAAGTTGGAAAATTCGTGTTCCCTGTAGATTTTGTTATCCTGCAATTGGAGGAAGATGATAGAGTCCCTCTAATTTTAGGAAGACCGTTCTTGCATACCGCCGATGCCATCATAAGAGTTAAGAACAAAGAACTCAATTTAAGAATTGGAGAAGATAGAGCAACCTTTCACATAGATAAAGCTATGCAGCATTCTCACTTGAATGACGACATATGCTTTCGCATGGATGTTATCGATGAAATAACTGAGGATGAACTCGATGCTCCGCTCGATGATTCTAAACCATTCCTAAATACATCAGAAAAGATAAGCGAAACACCACTCGACAAAGAATTCGATGAATTCATGTCAGGGAATGTTCAAGAGGATGAAGTTAAAAATGATTTTGAGGAGTTACCACCAAAAGATGAACTAAGAATCAGTACATCTATCCAATATCCACCAACCGATCTTGAGATGAAACCTCTTCCAAAACATCTGAAATATGCCTTTCTGGAGGAAAATTCTCTTCTCCCAGTATTCATATCAGCTTTACTCGAACATAATGAAAAGGAATGACTTGTTTCAGTTCTCAAAAACCATAAAGAAGCATTCGCTTGGAAAACATCTGATATTTCAGGGATTAGCCCTTCCTTTTGCAAACACAAAATCAATTTTGAGGATGATGTCAAAGCAGTCATTCAGAGACAACACCGACTCAACCCAAACATAAAAAAAGTCGTTAAAAAAGAGATTATCAAATTTCTAGACGCGGGTATCATCTATGCAATCGAAGATAACCCTTGGGTAAGTCTGGTGCATTGCGTGCCAAAAAAAGGAGGAATGACCATTGTGACAAATGAAGACAACAAACTCGTTCCAACACGAACAGTAACAAGATGGCGTGTTTGTATCGACTACCGTAAGTTGAACGAAGCCACCCGAAAGGATCATTTTCCTTTACCCTTCATGGATCAAATGCTGGAAAGATTAGCCAGAAACAAGTTCTTTTGTTTTCTCGACGGATTTTCTGGATATTTTCAAATTCCTATCGAACCAGCCGATCAGGAAAAGACCACTTTCACTTGCCTTTATGGAACCTACGCCTACAAGCGTATGCCTTTTGGTCTTTGCAACGCGCCAACAATTTTCAAAGGTGCATGATTGCAATTTTTCAGGATATGCTCAAAACCTCCATGGAAGTCTTCATGGACGATTTCTCAGTGTTTGGAGATTCATTCGATTCGTGCTTAAATAATCTAGAGCAGATGCTAATTCGATGTAAACAAGCGCGCCAGGTTCTAAACTGGGAGAAGTGTCACTTCATGGTGACCGAGGGAATTGTGCTGGGACACGAAGTCTCCCGTAAAGGACTAGAGGTCGATAAAGCAAAAATCGACGTGATAGCTAAGTTACCACCACCCACTAGCGTCAAAGCCGTTAGAAGTTTTTTAGGACATGCTGGATTCTACCGCCGATTCATAAAAGATTTTTCCAAAATCTCCTGACCCATGACGAAACTTCTCGAAAAAGACTCAGTCTTTAACTTCGGTGAAGAGTGAAACAAGGCATTCGAAACTCTCAAAGAAAAGTTAATGAACGCACCTATTATGGTTTCACCTAATTGGTCGCTACCGTTTGAACTTATGTGCAATGTAAGCGATTTTGACGTAGGAGCCGTGCTAGGCCAACATGAAGAAAAACATTTTTGACCCATCCACTTAGCTAGCAAAACTCTAAATAGCGCACAACAAAACTATACGGTGACCGAAAAAGAGTTACTCGTCGTATTTTTTGCATTCGACAAGTTTCGATCATAC